>ML093329.1:74498-99458 GCA_003697995.1 Taxidea taxus jeffersonii | reverse complement strand
CTATGGAGTTCTTAGTAAAACACCTTGCCCCCAATGGCACACAAGCACTCAGTAAAGGATACCTGCCATGATAATAACATAAATTATCTTCCTGCTATTGGATTCAAAGCAGCTTACACACATGCACAAAATGCAAGATGAAATAAATACACAGGTTAACAGCGCAAAGGCAAAGCCATGGTAAGAACATCCTGTGAGGTCAGGAGTTTGCTGCTTATTCATTCATTCATTCATTTACTCATTCAGTTGACCAATATTTACCTGATGCCTGCTGGCGCTCATCTCTGGGTGGTGGGACAGTGCAGTGATTAAGACTTCCTGTCTTCATAGAATATACAGCCCTGTATAATTGAGAAAGTTGAAGAACATATAAACTCCCATCTGTAGTAAAGCTTCAACAGACACTTTCTCAATGTTTTTGATATGTTGTCTTGAAATCACAATGAAGTCAATGCAAATATAAACTCTTGGGGGGAATTTTCTTCCTTGTGTAATTTAGAATAGTCTGAAGAATGGTAAGCAATGTAGAATGCAATGCTTCCTCTACCAACGTGATTCGCGTGGTGGAAGCATGCAGGCATAAGCACATGCACACGTGTGTGCACACGCACACACACAGAGCTCATGTGGAGTGAACATAGTAGTGCTTTATACTATGTCCCTAGCATGGCCTCCCAGCCCCAGGGGAGGCCTGGACTTCCTGCCTCCATCTGTCCAGTATCTGTGGCCCCTCTTTCTGGTCACCTTCTTTAGAGAAGCTGTTCCCACCCCAGGGAGTGCTCGAAGTGATTCCTGGGGTGCAGAAAGACAGTTGCAGACATTCTACTTGTATTTTGTAAGCATAGAAAAGATAAGTCATGCTTTCTTAATATCTCACATGTATGACTTGCCCCCTCACTCCGCCTGTAGACCACTGGATCTGTAGTACCTGGAGTGACCTAAGGGAAGAGCAGAGCCTTCCTAATGCAATGAGGCCTGAGGGGAAGCGACACCCGCCCGCCAACATTCACGTGCCGCGCCCTGGAAAATTCTGCATTTTACATGTGCCAGGTGAAGCTGTTTTAGGAGTGATATTATTTGGTTGTAACTAAACCAAGTAACAAAACGAACAAGTGAATTAAAAAGAGTCTGGCAGGGATACCATGCATCCAAGGTAATACAAAGAATCCAAGGACAAGTAACCAATTTAAAAAAAAAAAAAAAAAAAAAAAGGCAGAGCTGAGGCTTCTCCTGTCCCTAATACTTTGGAGTCATATTGGCAAAAACAATGACAATTCTAATCAAATATGACAAAAAGATGACCAGAAAAATGAGATTTCATCACTCCTCTTTGAAATCCGAGTTTTTAGCCACTGTACCAATAATGACCTCTCCCTAAGGGTATAGGGTGTGTGCTGAGATATTACTGAAGGATGGATTTCAAGGCATCCAGATTAACAAGGCATTTAAAACCTAAGCATCAAGAACATGAAATCCGGGTGCCTGGGTGGCTCAGTTGGTTAAGCAACTGCCTTCAGCTCAGGTCATGATCCCAGAGTCCCGGGATCGAGTCCCGCATCGGGGTCCCAGCTCCACGGGGAGTCTGCTTCTCTCTCTGACCTTCTCCCCTCTCATGCTCTCTCTCACTCTATCTCTCTGAAATAAATAAATACAATCTTAAAAAAAAAAATTTAAAGAACATGAAATCCAAACTGATTTCTTTTTCCAACAATTTTTAAAAAAAATTTTTTTATTTTTATTTAAACATATAATGTAACCCCACCACCCTCTCCCAACACCCCTCCTGCCCCCACTCAGCAATTTTTAAAGCCACAGAAAACTCAGTCAGGGCTTTACAAAATTTCTCTGAAACTTAATGGAAAACGTTTTGAAGCCACTTTTAAGGTTTCTTGCATAAAGACAAAAAGTATTTGTCTGGCACAAACAATTCTGGGCTAAGATTAAAGAGATATCCTCGCACTTGAAACTCGTACCCCGCTCAGAGCTACTGCAACAAAGACGTGAAAGCCAGAGGCGCACACATCTCTTCAGGAGGCTGTCGAGGTTCTTACTTTTCCCAAAAATAGGACTTTCCTCTAATAGGATGTTCATCCTGTGTTGTCATGAGATGGAGTTCTCACAAAAAGCTTTCGTACCACAGTCGTTCCTTGGCCATCACTTAGGAAAATAACTTGAAAGTTTTTCAACTTAGGAGGGACATATTTTTCTTTTACTACAACCACCAGTGTTTCAAATTTGCCAACATTTTCTTAAGGACTGGCCATTCTCAGTTGCATGCTACCTAGCCAATCTATACCAGATAACTCTGTTTCAATCTTTACATCTATTTATCTCTAGCTGTGTATTCAAATTTCATCTTTCCCCTCGAAATAAAGGTGATAGTTTAACAATAACTGAAAAAGGATATTGCTTTTAGAGACTAGTTCAAGCTATGAATTTCAGGCATTTGAAAATAGAAGCTTAGAAATGTTGCTGTTACATGACTTCTGGAAGAAAAAAAATGTCTATCACTGTAAAAATTCTGTGCACTCAACTCTGGAAAAGAACTTTCTAGCTTGTTTTGAAATCGTCCCAGTAAGGAAATTTCAGGTTTTTAACATTTTGTTTTAGAAATATAAAAATTCAGGGAGCCTGGCTGGCTCAGTCGGAGGAGCATGTGACTGACTCTTGATCTAGGGATTGGGAGTTTGAGCCCCACGTTGAGTGTAGAGATTACTTAAATAAATAAAACTTACAAAAAAAAAGAAATACAAAAATTCAGCATTTTCTGATTAACTTGGAAAAACAACCAAATGACATCAGAGACAATGGAAATTTACCAGCCAAATTTCAATAAAAATGTTGTGTGATCAATGGATCGAATTTATAAGGATCACACTTTAGCAAGCCCCGCCATGAATGTACATCTCTCATTTGAATCTGTGCATCTTTGAAAGGTTTTTTTTTCAGCTATGGACTCTGTGATAACTGGAATCAAAATAAACTGAACTTTGAGACAGATCTTCAAACGCCTTCTTCAGAATATATTTAACTCATATTTTCAAAATAATGGAGCATGTTTGATCACTGCTCTTACTAAAATATAATTAGTGATAACTGCACTAAATATATTAATAAAATTCTGGTGAGAGCAAAGACTATACACAAGAATGAATAAAATAAGGTTCTAAAATGTATATAATATTATTTGTTTCTTTTGAGAGCCTCCTAAAATGTTTAACTTCCATTCTCGTGTGTTTTACAACATACAGAATGTGGGTATGTTAAAAAAGAAAATAGAGCAGTAGATACTACATAAACACATTTATAAATGTTGGAGCTAGGTATGCACATATGTACTACTAAGGGTTTCAAGGGTTTTTTGTTGGTTGTTTTTTTGTTTTTTGTTTTTTTGTTTTTTAGAGGAGAGCTGCCTCTCCTCTCTCTGCTGCAGATGAGTATTTCTTAAAATGTGGTTTAGGAACTACATGCCTCTGGGTCAGCTAAGGTGTTTGTTAAAAATGAAAATTTCTGAATCTCACCCCAGAACTACTAATTCAGGACCTCTAGAAGTACAGATCAGGCTTTTGCATTTGTAGCAAGCTCTTTGCGTGATCCTTACGCGTGCTATAGTTTGCAAACCAGGACTTGGGGCCAAGAAAACCATGCCTGACTCTGAGCCATCAGATGTGCTTTCTGTGCTCAGAGACCAAAGACTGAGTATAAAGGATCTATCCCCCCTCCACCGCCCCCCACCCCGGTGGACAATTATCAACCCACTAGCCCATTCTCGGGCTTATTAAGAATAATGCTGGGGAAAGTAACAGCTGTATGGCCAGGTGAAAGAGGACACCTTCCATCTTCCTGCTTGAAAGAGGGAAGAACTGGGTTGATTAGGAAATTCTTAACTTTTCTAGGACTTCTCATCCTTAGAGCTCATGGTAATTTACGGATGTTAACTTCGTTAGCTGCACAGATCCCAGTGGGATAGTCAGGAGGTCAGACTATGAAATTCTGAATATAAAACAAAATATCCAAAGGATAATATGGTAAGGAAATATATATGTTTGAACGGGCATCTTAAAAAGGTAAGTACTAATTTATCTTCAAGTAAGATCAATTACACGTGGGAAAACAAGTGTCTTTGCATCAAGATTTCTGAGAACTTGTAAAATACATGTTTTCTCCCCATTTTCACATAAATAGGACTTTTCTTCAATAACGCAGAACCAAGCACAGCAATTCCACTGTTTCCTGAGTCCCTTCCTGGCCTTATAATCACAAAGTCATACGCTCCTTGGATCTTACCTTACAATTTGAAGGAACATCTCGTCTTTCCTTGTCGAGCAAAACCTTTCTGCATTTTCTTTAGTCCTGTTCTGTGTCATCTGCCTGTCAAGAAAGCAGTTGCTTGTTTGATTGTTAATTGCCCTTGTTTTTTATTATAGAACGCATTCAAATTTGGTAACATGTTCTTCTTTGTAATTAGATATAGTAGTTAAAACATCGTTCAACTCACCATGCCATTTTCCTTTAATCAGCCAGGCTTTATGATGATGGAACCATATCTGTATTTTTACCACAGCAGTACTGCTCAAAGTAGATTGTGTTGCGAATACTTTTGGTAATTGGAATGAAACTCAAAGGTAGAAGTCCTTTTATTTTGCAGGCCTCAAATGTGTAAACAAAATGAAAGTAGAATGTGGAGACTTCAGTGACTTGTATCACTGAGAAGCCAACGATTTTCTATGGGGCTTAGGATACCTAGAGCTACAGTTATCTAACTAGTGACCATGGATGAAGGGTCCATCGGAGAATGTACCAGTCAGCATTCTCCAGAATCTACTCTGCAGGCCATGGGAAGGCTGAAAACTCGGGATTTTTAGGTTGCAGCCTTAAGGTAGAATTTCTTCTTTGGGGAATCGTGTTTGCTCGTATAGCCTTCACCTGATTAGAAGAAGCCCATCCACATTATCAAGGATGAGCTATTTTCTAGATAGTCAACTGATTGTAGATGTTATCCACATCTAGAAAATGTCTTCACACCAACATCTCGGCTAACGTTTGATTAAATCACTGGGCACTGAGCTTTCCAGGGAAGTTTTGTCAGTTACCATTTTGGAGATAAGGAAATCGAGGGTTAAGAAAGATACGTGATTTACCCACGATGGATGAGGAAACAAGCAGTTTGGCCAGGCCTCCGTGGCTCAAACCCTTGATCATTCGTTCGGTGCACCCATCCGGTGTGACCCCCTCCCCTCTGCGGATTGGGAGACGCTGTGAAAACAGTGCTCTATTCTCCCGGATTCCTGTGTTTCTCGCCCGGTGAACTAGCCTCGCATCCTTCCTTTACCTTGGAACCACATCCTTCATAAATGAAGGATCCATCCTGGTGACAAACCAGAAGACAGGGGGCCGCTGGGCCTGGCAGGGACTAAGAGGAGTTCTGGAGTGTGACGCCTGGAACCCAAATCTCAGTTTGGCCATGTATGACCCATGCAAGCTCGGGCAAGAAACATACCCTTTCTAAGATTAAAAGAGCACAAGGTGAAGTGCCCAGTACTGGAGCAGAGACCGCCTGGGTTTGAAGCCCCACTCTGCCTCTAACCAGCTGGGCACCTGCAGCCATCTGCTTCTCTCTTTATGCCTCAGTTTTCACATCTATAGAATGAGGACAATAGTACCCCTGCACTTAAATGAGACAAGCCCCGTAAAACCCTGAGAGCTGAGTCTTGCACATAGTTAAGAATCAAGCTATTATTTGCTCTTATCTAGGATTCTACCTCCGATCTATGAACTGAAGATAAAAACAGAATGGCAAGGGGTCAGTGCAGGAACTAAATTCAACCACGAGCATGGAGCACTCAGCCTGGTCACAGCTCACCAGCACGTGTCCCGCAAATGTCAGCTGTTCACTCCAATGCAAGTGCCCAGGAGTGGGTACCTGTCACCCCTCCTCCCCACGCTATCTCCACCACCTGACATGCGGCAGGCGCTAAAAACATTAAGAAAGGCCACTTAGTATTATGGACAGCCAGAGTCCAGGCCTAACAGAATGGTGTCCTGGGACTGATCCACTCACTGGAAAAGAAGGGAAGCTAGAACCTACCACCATGAGCAAGTGCAGAACGCTAGATACTTCTTAAATTAAAAAAAAAAAATGTGGGAGATAAACTACTACTTTGGCTTTATACGTGCACATCCTTGAACACAGATATTTCTCTACTTCTGTAATGTCTCCTCAGGCAGAAATAAACCCAGATACAGCATGCAGAGAGTGGTGGTTGTATGGGTTCCCCTAGCACGTGGTCTTCAGGCCAAATCCCGTTGGCCACCTGCTGCTTAGGGACCATGAGCTAAGAGCAGCTTTTACAAACAAATATTTACAATTGATTCCGTGGTGGACAGCCAACTTTGAATCCCAGTTAAATGAAACATGATCCTCTTCCTCCCGCTCCCCAAAAACCCTCATTCTTCTCATCAGTAGACCCACATTACAAAAATTATACACAATGGGGAGCCTGGGTGGCTCAGTTGGTTGAGCATTGGACTCTTGCTTTTGGCTCCGGTCATAATCTCAGGGTCGAGGGATCCAGCCCCGTGCTCAGTGGGGCATCTGCTTGAGATTCTCTCTATCTCTCTCTCCCTCTGCCCCTCTTCCCCACTCGTACTCTCTCTCTCTCTAAAATAAATAAATAAATATTTTTGAAGAATTGTACACAGTGATGATGGTTATTATATCTTTAATTTTGTCAATAAAACATAGTGAAAAATGTTTTCCCTCTTGTAGAAGTACCTACAATTTCACCTCTTGGCCTGCAAAAAATAATAATAATAATTAAATAATAAATAAAAATTTTATTCTCTAGCCTTTTACAGAAAAAAGTTTGCCAGTCCCTGTCTTACAGATTCCAGCTGGGGACTTTTTATTCCCAACAACTGGTTACCATGAACTACAAGCTCTACCTTGATGAGCACACTTGTTTTGAGAAGAGGGAGTAAATTCGTATCTCAGAACACTTCTTAAACCACAGGAGAAAACGAGTTCCATGCCTTGGTGGTTTGAAAGTAAGAAAATGTTACTCACCCAATTCTAGTCCCACACACTTAACTATAAAATATATTTATGAAGCCATGTGATCAGAAACACTGTGTAGTGTTTTCTGATCGTGGGAAACAGGGCTATCCTGTTGCCTAAATGGACCCATTCTTTGGGAAGAAGTTATTTCATAGCACATGATTAAAAGTTAACTTCTTGGAACCTCTAATGAGATTCTGGAAGCTTCCAGAATCTCATCTTCTAGGTTCCTTCACTTATTTGTTTAAAATGTTACCTCATCCCGAGAGCCCTTAAAAGTGCACACTCTACCTGCTTCGTGCTGAATTAAAAACATGCTGGCTGTTAACAATTCTTAAATGATGAAAGCTAATCATTTCAACTAGCTCCCAACATTAAAAGTCTATTAACTTTTGCTGTTGTCCAATAGCTGAAAAGTTCAAACTGGAGCTACATGTAGAGCCTGAAGGGAAAAGAAATTTCAGAGACAATGCCCTTTCTCGAGATCCTTATTATTCAAAGGAAGGTTCTCTCTGGAATCTCAAAAATCAGAATCTGCATCAAATCGGGGGCTGGGGGGGGCGGGCAGGGAGCTAGAAATTTTCAGCATTGACAAGAGGATATATATAGGCACATGTGATATTAACAAAAGATCCTAAGATAAGTCAGAATATGGGAGAAACAAGAAAGCAGAAGTACAGAAAGAGAAAAGCACTCTCAGAAGGACCTCGCTTGTGTCTTTTATCTCAGGGAAGCCTGTAGGAAAACGAGGTTGGAGGCCAATGGTGACACCCAGCGTTGTCAGATCTGCAGATAATCAGGGCACGTCACAAACACTGCTCTCCCAAAATAGAAACTCTTCACTTATAGAAGCCATAGGTCATGACCTCCCCAGTTTGGGCCTCCTATGTATCACCCATTTCTAAAATTACCCTACTCTGTCTGCCTGCAGGGTCCGCTCTGGGGAAGGAAACAAAGAGGTTTTGACAATTCTTAAAAAGTAGAAAATGAGAAAAGCAAGGCCTTTGCCTGTTGGGTTTTTTTTCCCCCCCACTCATTTAGACAGGGAGCATCAAATTCTATACACTACAAGTTATAATTTATTAATGTACCCAAATATTAAAACAGCTTTAGGGGGCTTAAGATGTCACAGGCATCCATACAACATCTCTTTAAAAAGGCAAATATGTATAATTTCTCACCACAAAAATTTAAAATACACATGTGAATTAAATAATGTAAACTGTCAAAAGACTCAATGGTGCTTTTCATTGACTTGAAGTCCTCATAAAAGGGTCCATATATCTCCATCACTCCTATAACAAGTTTTACTACAGAAAGAAAAAAAAAATCAAAGCTGAACCACAGAACCACAAATCTTGAAGATGAAATTGACCTTGAGACATTAATTACTCCATCATTCAGCTGCTCCTGCTGTCCTCACATTTACCCCACACCACAACCCAAAGAATATCTTGTGTTTTAAGCCTCAAAATATGAGATACCACAAATTTCCAAAACAAGCAATTGCCTCTTAAAATTTCACTTACAAGGGACCTATGCCTATAAATGACCACTTCATGCCCCTTTTGATTCTAGAATCACTGGTAGTGGGGTTACACCTTCTTAAGGAATCACCTTGTCCCCTCATCCTTCTTGGGGGAACCCCCACCCACAACCCACCCACAGCCATGAAGATACCAATTCTTACAGGAGTATCTTCCAAGGAGAAGTCACTGAAGTCTCCAGAACCTGTTCCCAATAGCCAAACATTTACCTTGCTCCTTCTTCACATCTATACCTGGCTGCCCACCTATTCCCCAGCTTTGTCTAAATAGATGAAAAGTGGAAGGAGAAAAGAACTAAAATTAAAAAGCCTAGATTTATAAGCATACAAATATTCTAATGCACAATACATACACACTGTACATATACATGTGTACATGGATGCACAGAAAAACCTGTATGTGTGTTATATGTATATAGAATTTATAGCTATAAGATTATATGTACACACACACACACATATATATATAATACATGCATATATATATGTATATATATGGCAAATACTTGACATATGAAGCCAGATGGGGAGTGTAGCAGGCACATCTGATGCCCCTGCCAGCCTCCCCCATTACCAAACTAATGATTTCACCCCCTGAGCCTGATCCATCCCCTGCCTCCAGCTGGTAATTCACAGGAAAAACAAAGGACAGAGGAACATGCTGACCTGCCCCAGGAGTTTCAATCAGCAAAATCCAGATGGAGGGAGACTTTGCTAGTCAAACAGGCTGAGTTCTTCAAAAGATAAACTGCAAGGAAAAGACAGGGCTTATGGGATTCCCTGGAAACAGACTCTGAGACAGAGATTTGCATGTAGAAGCTTTATTGGGGAGTGAGCAAAGGGCCTCATCTGTAAGAAAGTGAGAGAAGCAGGATTGGGCAGAAGGGGAGGCTGAGCTACCACTTGGTTACAACAGACACACAGCTGATCCCACAGGAAAGTATGGGACCTGGGTGTCCCTCCACAGGTATTCAGATTGACAGATTGGGAAGGAGAGGGGCAAGATGAATCAGGTTTTGCTCAACCGGTCAGTGGAAGCAGATTGGCCCCAGGAAAAGAGTCAATGACCCAGCAAGTCAGTTCCTTACCATGTGGGTTTCCCCAGTGACGGTCACTTACTTCATCAAACCAGCAACAAGATTCTTTGTAGAGAGTCTGCTGCTAACAAGACAGAGACTTACATGATGTAGCAAAATCTCAGAAGAGCCATTCCATCATCTTCACCATATTTCATTGATTAGAAGCAAGTAGTCCTGCCTGGAATCAGTAGGAGGGGATTATACTGAGGTATGGACACAAAGAGGCAGGGTCACCCTACAAGTATCCTCCACAGTCCCCCTGGCAGATGAGTGCATGAGTGCCTCAGTCCTGGGCTAACTGGTAGACCCCACAATATCCACTCCAAAGAGCAACCTACAGAATAGAAGGCACTTAGACACCCAAGAGACCTCTACAATTTTTTTTTTAAATAAGCAAGACTACACGATAGAATCCAGAACTGAACAGATTATTGATAATATAAGAAAGAAGCTCAAGGGGGCACCTGGGTGGCTGAGTGGGTTAAAGCCTCTGCCTTCGGCTCAGGTCATGATCCCAAGGTCCTGGGATCGAGCCCCGCATCGGGCTTTCTGCTTGGCCGGGAGCCTGTTTCCTCCTCTCTCTCTCTCTCTCTGCCTGCCTCTCTGCCTACTTGTGATCTGTCTGTCAAATAAATAAATAAAATCTTTTTTTTTATTTAAAGTTTTTTTTTAAGATTTTATTTATTTATTTATCTATTTGACAGACAGAGATCACAAGTAGGCAGAGAGGCAGGAAGAGAGAGAGGAGGAAGCAGGCTCCCCGCTGAGCAGAGAGCTCTACGTGGGGCTCGATCCCAGGACCCTGAGACCATGACCTGAGCCGAAGGCAGAGGCTTTAACCCACTCAGCCACCCAGGCGCCCCTAGATAAATAAAATCTTAAAAAAAAAAAAAAAAGCTTTAAAAATTAAAGAAAGAAAGAAAGAAGCTCAAGGAAGTGACAAATATAAATGTCAGTATTTCTGTTGCGGCTGTATCAATGAAAGGGGTCCCTAGTTGGCCAACAAAATTCCGTTACTTGATCTGGGTTGGGGGGAAGGTGTATAGAGGTGCTTTCTCCATTATTATTCACTAAGCTATGCATTTGTATTTCTTTTTGTATCTGCATGTTAGTTTAAAGTTTAAAGCTTAAGAAAAATCCCAGGATAGAAATGTTATTCATCCCACTAAGAAAATTGTCCAATCTCTTGAATTAAGTTGTAGCTATCTGAGAGTATAACAAGATCATCTTTAAAAACATGGCCAGCCAAGCCCACCCTTTTTGAGGGGCTTGGCAAGTGGGCAACTCCAATAAAGGATGAGTGAGCAGGAAAGAATGAACAGGTCTCTTCGAATCCCAAACACTATAGAGGGAAGTTGAAAAACACTCATGTCTAGTGGTAGCACTTCCAGCTAAGAAACCCTTTTCATTTGGAGTAATTGAGGTCAAAAAAACATGTAGATATTTTCTAATATTACCCAAGCAGCCATATCAAAAGTTCCTTACCTCGATGGGGATAAGAGCAGTTTATATCACTGAGACTGTTATTGGACCATAAGTAACAGAACCAGACTCACCCTGGCTTCAGCAAAAAG
The DNA here is from genome assembly GCA_003697995.1 of Taxidea taxus jeffersonii. Lineage (NCBI taxonomy): Eukaryota > Metazoa > Chordata > Mammalia > Carnivora > Mustelidae > Taxidea > Taxidea taxus. The sequence goes on along the minus strand of ML093329.1, from coordinate 88,202 downwards.
GATCCATAATCTCTCACATAATAGCAAGTCTGACACTGAATAAAGCTTCCAGCTGGTTATTGATCAGTCCAAGGATGTCAAGAGGGGCTTTGCTGTCTTCTATTCACATCAGGTACCTCCACAAGTTGGATCAGAATGGGCAAATGAAAACCAAACATCATCTGAAGAAACAATGTCAAGAGGAAGAAAACAGGGTCTGTCTTTTCTTTTGACTTTTTTTGGAGTCTACTCCAAAGAGTCTAACTCTCCCTCATTAAGTTACATGCCCAATTTTAAACAAATGCCAATTGAGAGGAATGTGATTTCCCCCTCCAGACCAATCACACCCAGCCCAGAGCTGGATTAGCCTCCCTTGAGACACACAGCTGCCCAGGGTTGACTGAATACCCAAATAACATCAAAATTCTGTTAGGAAGGAAGGAGGAGGAAATGGTGCCATGGGGTCCACCAGCAACGTAACCAACAATGCAACCAGCAAGTACACCACATAGCTAATTCATCGATCTCTGGACTCTGTTTCTTAAAAGATTCAAATATTGGCCACAGAAACTTGTAGTTTTCTTACATCCAGGAACTAGAAGTCTAAAAAGAAAAAGATTAAGGGGTGCCTGGGTGGCTCAGTCACTTAAGCATAGGACTCTTGATTTCAGCTCTGGTCATGATCTCAGGGTTCTGAGATCCAGCCCTGCATAGGGCTCTGAGCTTAGCTGGAAGTTTGCTTGAGGATTATCTCTCTCCCTTTCCCTCTACCCCTCTCCCCACTCAGTCTCTCTCTCTCTCTCTCTAAAACAAATAAATAATTTTTTTAAAAGAAAAAGATTGATGGGACGCCTGGGTAGCTCAGTTGGTTAAGTGACTGCCTTCGGCTCAGGTCGTGATCCCAGTGTCCTGGGATCAAGTCCCACATCAGGCTCCTTGCTCAGCAGTGAGCCTGCTTCTCCACTCTGTCTGCCTGTGCTCACTCTCTCTCTGATAAATAAATAAGCCTTTAAAAATAAAAAACATTTAAAAAATAAAAATAAAAAAATAAAAGAAAAAGATTGAGAGGATAGTGCTGTAAATGTGCTAGTATTCCCCTTTTCTTGTTTGTTTCTTCTCAATAGGCTAAAAAAATCATGGTAGAATGTGAAGCTTAACACACATGTAAAAAATTAATTAATAAATCAATTAAATGTTTTACTAACTCCCTATAAGGTCCCTATCCATACAGTCTTCCTTCACTCACAACTGGGTCAACTGGTCCCCCATCTCCTCCCATATGTACATCACTGCCTCAATGCCTGGAACATATCCTTCTAGTAGTAGGGGCAAATTTAAGACTATAATGCAAAAGCTCAAGTTTAGTTATCCTGATCATTCATCAGCCCTTCTCTGAACCCACACTAAATTTCCTATTTCCAGTGAGTCTTAATGAGGTAGGCCTAAGGCCTTGTAACTAATGATAAAAAACAATTATATATATATGCTTGTGAGTCAAACAAATCCAGGGGCTCAAAATCAAGTTCACCTTTACTTACCATCATATAACAGTGGGCAAATTTCTTCATCTTTCTTTGACACCTTAAAATTAGATATCCTTGTGTTGATTAAATCAAATTATGCCAGTGAAGTGCTTACTAAAATGTCCAGCACAAAGGAAGCATTTAATAAAAGTTAGCTTTCTTTGTCACTTTTTTCTGGGAGTTTAATTTGTGCTAATCAAATCATTATGCTGTAATTTCAAAGTATAACCACCCATCCACACACTGCCGGGGAACTTCTGGGGATTTTTTTTTTCTCTGCAATAGCAATGATTTAATGTATTTATTGGGAACTTTTCTCCTAAATCAGTACTTGGCTATTTATCCATCACTATCTATCCTAGTTCTACCCATCTATTTTATTTCTTCCTCCTTTAAACGAGTTCATCTCATCTGAAAGATGAATATTTAAGTTACAGTATACCAAAGATCCAAACCATTTATAGCTTCTTATACTAAAAGAATGAATAACAATATCATCATCTAAAATAATACTTCTCATTAACATGGATGATTTCACCTCTCGATTATATATGGCTCAAGTCCACACTCAGATTAAACAAAACCAAGCTGTGGATCATGACCAGAACCAACCCACAGAGGAAGGATGAAGCAGAACTGAGTTTGATTATTCTAGCTTGTGCCCAACTTGCCCCACTGTAGGAGCAGCTGTGGGGCCAAGACACACCATTTCTCACCTGGACCATTCAGTAGCTTCCTGGCTGATCTCCCTGACTCCAATCTTGTCCCCCTAGAGTCTAGTCTTCACACAGCCCCCAGAACAGTCTTTTAAAAACAAAACCCAACCCCCACTCCAACCCTTGCCTTCCCAACATGCTTAAAATAAAATCCAATCCAATGTGCTTAATATGACCAATAAAGCCTTATGTGGTCTAGACCTTTCCCACTCTTCCAGACTTGCATATCAATCCCTCTCCTCTCCAACCTCCCCAGCACAGCTGAATTGTTCTTCCCCTATGCTAGACTCTTCCCTTCCACATTGCCTACACACATTCTGATCTCTCTGCCCAGAATCTTCTTCCCCAAGATCATCACATAACTAACTCTTATCACTCACACATGATCAGATGTCACCTGCTTGGACATACTGAGTCTAACCTCCTCCCCCTACAACAGCACCCCTGACCCACATCTTTTATCTGCTTTATTTTTCTCCCTGGCATTACAGCTTGACCTGGCATTTATTGATCTTCTGTTTCCTCCATCAGGATGTAAGCTCCATGAAGGTAAGCACTTTGTTTTTCATAGCAATACATAGCAGAGGTGTGTCTGTCACACCGTAGACACCCTAGTAATGGATATAGAGCCCCATGGTGAAAGTTGGCCCCAACACAGTAATTGTGATGCTTTCATAGATAGTGAGGGCCATCCATATTTACTAATAATGTTTGCAGAGTGAAGTTTGCTCATAGAGGCGGTGTTATTTTTCTTACAGCCCCTTTGAGAATGCCACTGCAAATCCTGATATTCACAACAAACACAAAGTCTAGTCTGTAATACCAAAGCAATCATTGATAATAAGATTTAGACAAGCCAATATGCTATAAAAAATACAATTCAATACACCATGCCTTTGCGTTAACTTAATCAGTATTAAAAATACTCTTTTTTTTTTTCCACATTCATGGCTGTAGTTAGTGGACATCAATGACCAGTAATGGCCACCGATGAAAATCAGACAAACACTGGCGTTATAAGATTTATGAATGTTTTCAAGTCATGGAAAGGAAAAATGTCAGCTTTCAACTCCTGGCTTTCCAGTAAGAGGATATAAAACAGCACTGTAATTATGTTCTGCAGATGTTGTGCTAATAATTTTCCCATTGCATATGAACTCAATCCAGTTGGTGGGGGGGGGGGCTGGCGAGGGCGGAATTGATATATTTCCATATTCAGTGGTATTAGCTCATAAGAAAGGGTAAAACATGTCCTGCTGTACTGCATATACTCCCGGAGTTAATTCCCCGGGAAAGCAAAACCCATGGTCTTTAGGCCCAGATAATATCATAAGTGACAAATTCTTCCCAACTATTCGCCATTCCTGATTCTAACTGTTTTTCTTCTTTTTCTGCCCATAATTTAAAAAGAACATCATCCAAAAAATTCCATTACTGATGTTCCATGATAAATCAGTGGCACGTTTAATACCAGCTTATAAAGAGAGAAAAAGTCATTCTGAGTTACACTGTTTCCTGGACATTCTTTTGCAAATAAACCAGTTTTTTAGAAAGGTAGTCTTCTTTTCTTCTGCTTCAGACATTAGCTGCCCTTAGACAATGATTTTAGCTTATCACACTGGAACCGGCTGAATAAGGTATCTACTTCCCCTCCTCCCCAAGATAGGAGCCTTCTACAAGCATTTAGCACTGTACCCTTGTTTCAATGTTCAAAGAATAATTTCATCTTCAAAGTAATACTTCTCCGCCACGGACGGGTCACATTCTTATTCCAATGCTTATTCTCATTGAACTCCTGGTAAAGATCTTTCTTTGAAATGGCTTTCTTGGAACAACTATAACCCAAAAAGACAGTTAACGCCAGGAAAGAATAAAACAACATGACAAAGGAAACGAAGAAATCGGCATTGTCATATGGTTTGGATTTTGGATTTTTTCTCTTCTGTAACATTTTTTACTTCGCTTTCCAGTTTTCTTTCCAGTAGTTGAAAAACTCTGAGAGATGCAAGACTCTGGTTCTCTTGATTCATGCGGTAGTCTTTCTCAAGAATACAAATGTGTAGCTTCAACCTGAGATCAAGCTAATGTCCTGTTTATTTCCCCCTTGGTAAGGCAATGACTTTCCTACTTGCTGAATTCTAGCAACTTGATCATGGGCGATTTGCCCCCACGCCCTAAGGACCCCAAGAAGTAAACTCATGTTTAAAACTGAAACTAAAATGCACTTATGAGTGAATACAAATGTAAATGTTCAGTCCAACTTTAATTAAAACAAGTTCTAATTTGAGAATAACATGCAGGCTTGACTTCCCTTTTCCTTTCCCCCAGGAAAAATAACTAAAGGTGAAAAAGATACATTGGTTCCGTATATATTATTTTCAAGCACAAGTCTGAATCGTACCTTTCATTTCACATATTTGCCCTTGAACAAATATAGGAAAAAGCATATTCTGACATCTCCAGAGTAGACTCAAAATATGTAATTTCATTTGCATCCCCCAACAAAACCATGTTCTCACGTCCCTCCCAAGGACAGAAAATGCTTTCATAAATTCCTCAGAAAACGAAATCCTTAACTGTCCTGTGCAAGGCAACTGCGTGGGGGCAATTTCAGACGTCCTTCAGAGGTCCTCTGGCTCCGTGTTAGTGACCTGGCTGCTGAGTACTCTAACTTCCTCTTGTGTTTTGCTAGCACAGCTCTCTAAAGCAAACTGGTGTTCTACCAAGTAGTGAAACCCTACCTCGGCGACAAAGAGGCTCAAACACACACAAACCTGCCATCTCGGGGCAAACGACCATCCCAGCTGTTTCTGCCTGGGATCCGGATCCTCGTGGCCAAGCACGCCCCCTTTGAAGTGGAGAGCACCTCTGCCGACCTGCATTTTGCAAACTTTGCACTGTTTCTCTAAGCCTGACCCCTGAACTGATTGTCTGATGACTAATTCACATGCTACGCTGCGGTATATCAGTATCACTGGCCTGCCTGCATTTGTCATTAAGGGTTTGCAGTAAAAAGAGAGATGAAAGAGAAAGGTGTAATATTAGACCAGCAGCCCAACATCCTACGAGAGTGTTTTGAAAATGTGACTTGTAAGAGCAATAAGCAACTCGTTTTCAACGTCTTTAAAGTTAGATAGAAGGCCTATGTATTTTTATTTTCTTTACTTTACTTTCATTCCTTTCTTCCCCAACTATTGGCTACCATCAAAAGCCTGCCTGATGCATGAACAGCCTCACTGCTGTGTGAGTTTCCAACTGCATAAGAAAGTAAAGATTAATTGTACAACACTTTCTGCTCCTAAAACCAATCTGTCCTTCTACCACCATTAATGTCACCGAAGTTATCCAACAGAAATTGAAGAAAAAAGGTATATGGATATTTCTGATTGAAAAAGAGTGAGTGCCTGTGGATATTTCGGGTGAAAGAGTTAAATCAGTGAATGATTTTTCTGAGTTGTTAAGATAACCTTTTGTCTTACATGTACACATCGAAGGTAAAAAAAATCTGAATTTTTTTAACTTTTCATCACGAGAGATAATTCCATGAAACATCATCCTGTCTATGAGATTTATGTTCTATTAATACTGTGAAAGATAGTCTGTTGGAACATCTTGGCAAATGCTGCCACAAAATTCTTGAAAGAAATAGTCGGGCCTCGAAATGTGGATAATGGCTCTTTGAACAGACTCTAAAGACCCATTTCCATAGACTGGACCAATTCTTCTAAAGAAATACATAACGAGAAGTCAAATAAAAGGGGTGGGGCAAAATGAGAAGATTAAAAAGAAAGTAAAAGATTAAAAGAGGGAAAGAATATAAGGAAAATTCAAAAGGAAAAAAGATCAAAAAGAGGATTAACCATGTTACTTGTTGTTTTTCAGAAATTAAAAAAGTATGGAGGATAAGGAATTTGTTTCCTTTTGGCCCAAGAAAAATGCCAATTATGGTAGCTAAACTGCCCAGATCACATATCAGCATGCTTTGGAAATGTGAGAAATGGATGGGAAATATAAACACGGAGCAATAGCTTACAGTTATGTTATGAATTAAGCCAGAAAAATATCAAGATTTAGTCACTGAATAAGCTGCCAAGGTTAATTTTCCCTGATGAACTTGAGCAAGATCAGAACAGAAGTGATAGCACTGGGGTTGCCTGTTTTGTGCAACACCCCCACTGCTTTCTAAAATCAAATTCTTCATTTTCTCATGAAAAAAAAAAAAAAACAACTCAGGCTAAGACAACACAGTCAACAATAATGAGGTCATGAAATTCCCTTTCATTTCTTGATTTTTTTTGATCAGTGCCCTAGGTCCTGAGTTTAGATCTCAGATGGAGTGAAACCAAGTAACCAACACGGCTGAGAAGAGTCACTTAACAATGCTCTTTGCATAGTATTCCTTCTTGGCTTTATTATTGTATCACTTTGATATCAAGAATTCATCATTTAAGTTCGCCTTCAAATACAGAAAGTGTTTTGGGCTGTGTATGTTCATCAGCTTAATAGAATGGACTCTGCGTGTGTGTGTGTGTGTGTGTGTGTGTGTGTGTGAGAGAGAGAGAGAGAGAGAGAGAGACTGTTTAGTTTATTTTATTCCTGGTGAATATATAACACTTTTCTCATGACACTTTTTCTGGTCCACATCGTCCCCTTTGGGTTTGGCTTTTTGTTGCTCTTGTTGCCTTTACTCTAGTCGACCTAAAACTAAAGGTGTTCAGTGTTCTTAATCACAGATCTTTTTAATTGCCAAATACTAATGGCTTCAAAAATCAAATAACTTAGATGCTCCAAAAGACAAAGCAGACAAACAGTAAACCTTGAAAGAAAAACTAGAATGAAAGGGGAAAAAAGTTGTCATAGTGCACTAATGTCAAATGAATTCTAATAAAAAAAAAAGATTTAGATTCTAAATTGTGTGGTAGACTTGTATAAAAAATGTTTATAGCCTTCAGGTACTCTAATGATATATTTAATATATTCTTTCTCAAACATGAACTGTGTAAAATTTTACCTAAGTCCCAGGTGCTTTTAGTTTTTTTTCAAATATGCTTAAAGGCAGGTAGCACAGACAACAATCCAGAAAAGTGAATGAATTTTATATTAATTGCCCCCTTTGTCGGTGGTCAAAAGGAACAGACTGCCTGCTTCTGAGGCGGGTCACTCGAGACAAACAACTTAGGTCAGAAGCCACAGAAGCTACTTTACCTCCTGCTGTTGCCATCTTGTGCTCACTTTGGTGAGATGGTTGGGGGTGGGAAGCGTGACTGAAGTTAAGGCAAGAAGGATGGCATGTTGTGAAGGGGTGGGAAGTTGACTGAAACTAGAGTACCTACCAGAGCAATCCCACTTCTGGAATCCATCCTATAGAAACAAAAGTGTCAACATGGAAGGAGATATGTACATGCCTATATCTGTCTATCTATCTATCTATCTATCCATCTATATTAGAGAGAGAGGGAAGGAAGGAGAGAGAGAAAGTTTATTACAGTGTATTTACTAGCAGAAAAAAATTTGAATGTCCATCCATCAGGAAATGGTGTCATGGATTATGACTGATCTGCCCTCTGCAGTACTGTATAGAACATGTCCATTACAGCATCTGGTAGGTTACAAAATAAAGCAAAGGATGTTAAAGACAAAACAAGACAAAAAAAAACAGTTCCAGGGCGCCTGGGGGCTCAGTGCGTTAAAGCCTCTGTCTTCGGCTCAGGTCATGATCCCAAGGTCCTGGGATAGAGCCCCCAGTCAGGCTCTCTGCTCAGCAGGGAGTCTGTTTCTCCCTCTCTCTCTGCCTGCCTCTCTGCCTACTTGTGATCTCTGTCTGTCAAATAAATAAATAAAATCTTAAAAAAAAAAAAAACAGCTCCATATGTGTAAATTCAAGTTGTATATGTTTACACAGAATAAAGAATACATGGAAGGATACTGTTAATTTGGGGAAACTAGAGGGAGATCAGTAGACTTTTAGCTTTTTATTTATATGCCTTGTTTTGGTTTGGTTATATGATTTCAATTTTACATATATATTTTAATAAAGGATCATGTAAAAATATGTAAGAAGTTTTGTCTCCTTTCCATTTGGGGGTGAGGTCAGGAATCTTTGTTTAGAACCTAATTGTTTGAACCAAACTTTAGGCCTCTGAAGATGACAAAGAAGAACGAGAGGAGGGTTTCTAAGTAAGTAAAAGAAACTGAGGTTGCAGATTATCTGGTGAATGAATGTTTCAGGAAGAGTAAATATCAAGTGCAAAGACCCTGAGGTAGATTGTGTTTGGAGTATTAAGAAACAACAAGGAGCTCAGTGTTGCTAGGGCTGAATAAGCAAGAAGATTAGAACAAAAGAGCTTTTGGGGTGCCCGAGTGGCTCAGTCCATTAAACCTCAGACTCTTGATTTCGTCTCAGGTCATGATCTCAAGGTTGTGAGATTGAGCCCAGTGTTGGGCTCTGCACTCAGCAGGGCATCTCCTTGGGATTCTCTCTCCCTCTCCCTCTGTTTCTTCCCTACCCCTCAAAAAAAAAAAAAAAAAAAAAGAGAGAGAGAGAGAACAAAAGAGCTTTTAAAGGGAGCAGGGGACAGATTATAAAAGATAGGGTTCTCATATTTTTATTGCAATTCAAAGTAAGAAAAACACCTTTGCATCTCAACCACTACATGTGTAGGTACATGAACACATAGACACACATGCACACACAGACACATGTGCGTACACAGATAGACACAGGGATTACAAATAATAGTTTGAAAAACACTGATTGAATTTTCTTCTAAGAAGGAGAAAAAGTCACCAGAAGATGTGAGCTACATGAAAAGAATCACAGTGGCTGTTGTGTGGAAAACAGACTTGGGGGACCAGGTGGCAAGTGTAGGAGCAAAAGTTCTCTTCAGGGGATGCTGAGGTAGCCATCTAGGTAAGAGAAGGTGGTGACTACACTAGAATGTGAGCAGCAGAAGTCATAAGTGGTTTTGAAATTAGGATATATTTCTAACACAAGGCTACTGTAGAATTGTGTGATCATTTGGATGCTGCAGAAGAGAAAAAGAAGAGTGTAACAACACCCAGTTTTCAGGCTTGATCAACTGGGAGAATGGTGACATCATTCATTTAGACAAGAGCAGCGGGGTAGAATGAGATGGTGGCAGAGAGGAATAATGAGTTCTGTTCGGTATACATCAAGTTTAATGTCAAAATGGCCAAGTGACTGCCCCAGCTGGCAGCATAGGAGCAGTAAATAGTGAAGCATCCCCCTCTGGTGAAGATGTAAAGCTGGGTGATATCACTAGGTGGCTGGCTAGCAGAACCACAGCACAAAAGGAAATCTTTGAGGGCAGGAGTTTTCAAATTGTGAATCCTGGCCATGAAATTAACAGTTATGAAGTTAATGTAGGGGTTGTGACCAGAATTATTTTCATAAAGTCAAATTAATAGAACTGGATAAGATAAAACTGAGTTGAGAAGAATCTGACTGCACTGAATTGAATCGAATTGAATGGAATAGAAAATATCAAAGGACATCACTCGTGCACTTGGCAAAAAGTGCAGCCATTCTGATGAGCAGTGTAAGAGAGAAGTTAGTGAGGAAGACTCCATGGATGCATGTGCTAACAAATTATATTTTATATTTTGCTCAAATGCATCTCATTTAACTTTCCAGTAGATGACAGTTTACTATAATGGAATAGTTAACATTGGCCACATTTCAAGTTAGGGCACAGGAAGTGAGAGTAAGTCAATGGAGAAGATCCCCAGGTCACAACCTAATGCTCAACCTTCTCCCACTGGCACTTATTTGCCTTGTTCTCTTTCTCTATAGCCTTTTATAACTCATATGGGATATAGAACAGTGGCAGGACTGAAGGGCTTGGTCATGACCACTCCTTCCATGCTTATTTCTGGAGTATTCATGAATCCTGATGATAGTGTCATGTTACATGTTCATGCCCAAGCCTCCAAACAGACATGTGTGCCTAGGAAATGCAAGATCATAAAATTAATAAATCCCTGCTTCCTTTCTCTTCTTTAAAATTCAGGTTATCTGCTTGAGAATAGAGAAAAGTATGAGAGAATCTTTGTGGTATCCATTCATTGGAGTACTTACTGCAACCCACTATTATAATAAGATTCAGTAGCAGTAATCTCTTAAATTCATATTCAATAACTTGAAACCCTTGCTTGAAAGATTTATGGAACAGCCCCTACATTGCAGGAAAATTGCCTTGCTCATTTCTTAAGTCAACTCTGTGAGAGATGAGTTAATATCTCTATTTTATCACTGAGAAAACCAAGAATCCTGAGGTTTAATGAGTCACCTATTCAGCTAGTCAGTGGGATTTGGGATTACAGACCAGATATTTCTGAAGCCAAGCCAAGCTGGTTCTTGTTACACTACCTCACAGCCCCTTCACCTAAGTAGTATTAGCATTGTTGTCAAAGGAAGAGATTAGAAACACCCTACTTTTCCATCAAAAAGGAAGTGGTGAATTATGGTATATTTGACAATGAACATAATGGAGAACTACATGATATGTAGAGAAAGGTTTTCAACATACATTATGTAGGGGAAAAAAGATAACAACCAAGGGAGGAGAAAAAGGCAGATAGTGTTTATTGAATATTCTTATTTGAGTACCCAAAAAGGGATAAACATACATGTAGCCTAATACATACCACATATGTTTGCATATGAAGAGAAAATTTTGAGCAAGATATACCAGAGCCTGTTAATAGGGGGCTTCCCCTGGAGAGAAGGACTGGGGGCCTAGAGTAAGAAATTAAATTCTTTTTTGTTGTAAACCAAACTTACTTGGTCATCACAAACTCTACAGTTAAAATAATTCCAGATCTATTTCCAGGCTCATGGTGGGAATGCATTTCCCCACCTTTTTTGAGATATGGCTGTGTGGCTTGCTTTGGTCAATAAAACGTGGACAGATACAAAAGTGTCACATCTGGGCAGAAGTTTTAAGAGCCAGTGCCCAAAGCGTCCATCCCCTTTTCCTGTCCCAGCCACACTGAAAGTACAGGCAGAGACAAAACCTTTTTCTGCCAGGGTCCCTGTGTGATCACGATGAGCATAGCCCTCCTGCCAACCCAAACTGGACAGGTAGAGAAAGCGAGCAATAAACCTTCCCCGTTTTAAGTCACTAAGATTTAAAGTTGTTATGGCAGCAACATGCAGCCTATCCTGGCTGACACCACATAGAAAAGAAATGTAACATGTTTATGTTAGAACAAACATAAACTGGCAATGATATTAGAACTCTTCAGTATTTTTAAATGCTAAGGGGAAATATTTGTTTTAAAATAATAAATTGGCTCATTCATTAATTGAATATTTATTGAGGACCAAATACATCCCAGGCACAGGGAAGTCTCATCAGATAAGACAGACAAGATCCTCACTTCCACAACTAACACAAATGAATAAATGAGCAAGAAGATATCAGGTAATCTTATACAGCAGGTGTACTCCAATGAAAATAAAGCTGCGTAGAGTTTCGAGGAGGGACTCTGGTAACTGGTTCAGGAGGTCAAAGAGAGGAAGAAATCACTTTGGCTGATGGTTGTAATTATAGTGATAGTTCTAAAACCATAAAGGAGTTTCTTTACGCTACTCCATAGTCTCCAAATGGTCTCGAGCAGGTCTATATTTCACTTTAAACCAGAAAAACACCATAAAATAAGTAACAGTGGATAAAGTGATGGGGTAAGGGAGTCTACTCAGAAAACCCAGGAGGTCCAGTCTTCCCCCGGAAAGTGAAGGACCATATTCAGTTACACCTGCAGATGGAACCGATAGACTGGTAAGTGGATACAGAAGCGAACGTTGGCACCTCTCTAAGGGGAGGAGGCCCCCAATTGAAAATGTATCCCATAAAACATCAATCAAGATAGCAGTAAGAGGGGTGAAATGTGTACACACATAAAAACAATTGAAAACATATTTGCCTAATTATACAGACAAAGATATCAGGATGAGTGTTGAAAGGGCCTGAAAATCTAGGAGATGCGGAATCTCTGCCTTTAATGGAACCCAACCAGGCCTGGGAACGTGGCCTCAGGGACAAATGCCACCAATTACAAAAACATTAAAGAGTTAATAAAGCCTGTGAAGTGTTTCCAAAGAAAGGAGGATGTGAGAGAAGGAAGCCACAATTCCTCTTTTATCAGCAATATTCTTTCAAATGTTTGTATCAAGCTAACTTTATTAAATCATTCTGCAAAGGTCAAGTGGGATGTGTCTCTCCTAGACTATTTTCATATTTCATGACACAGACGGAGTAACTGGATAACATACACTGTATTTCCAAAGACTGGAAGACATTTACACCCAAGCACTGACTTCCTGTGGGGTGACATTAGTCATTTAGACAACGGGGTTTTATACGATGCTGGGGACGAACAGCAGCTCAGCCAATTCCTTTTCTGGTGCCTGAAAATATTCCATGGAGCAACTGTCAGAAACACAGCTTAACTGCTTATCGTTAGAAAAGAGCAACGAGTTCCGATTCCCCTCTGCAACAACAGCGAACAACATCCCCGGGTTGCCATGGTCAACGCTATTTCTTAAATTGAAATAAAGTACTCCAAAGATATAAAATCCATTTATCTGCCAGAGTAATAATCCACGAGGTACAAAGTTCTCTTAGTTAAGATGTCTTCTTTTCCCTAATGATGGGGCGATGCTAGAGGCTCTGAGAGGCTGACCGATCCAGAAGAGGGCCCCAATCCTTACATTTTTATTGCATCGCTGTTGTGGTCATTTTCAAGCGACAGTGACACAGCAGTACACTCTTATTGTGTTTTATCATCACATGCATCTTTTATCCAAAACTCTCAAAACTTCTTACAAATATTGTGCCATTTTTCTTTTTTTATAATTCTTTTTTATGTTATTTTTTTTTTCTTTCAGCATTGCTAACAAGTAGGCAACTCTCTGGTGTTGTTACCCCCAAAGCAAAGAGGCAAGGAAAACCACACCAAATGGTATCAGTGCTTGTGTGTGGGTAGTGGTTCTTTAGATGTTGTTGTTGTTGTTGTTGTTCTGTTTTTTGTTTTTTGCTTTTCATCTTCATTTTTTTTTTTCATCTTCCTACTTGGCTCTGTTTTCTATTTTTCTTGAACAGACTTTTTTTTTATTTTTACAATGAAAATGAATTGTTAATATTGTGAGGTAAAAATGAACAAGTATGGCTGCCACCACGGCAGACCCTGTCAGGAAAGGATGAATGTCTTTTCTCTGTCTTATTGTCACCAGCCCATCAGCCTCTACGCTGCACACTCTTTTCTTCCTTAAGAGGTTAAATAACATTCTTTATCTACACCCAAGATGGAGGGAAGAAGTTAACATTTCTTGGACGTTCGCTGTGTGGACCAGTACTGAAGTAAGACACATGAAATTAGCCCAGTTGATCTCACTATCTGGGAGCTAAGTATTGCGTACTTAATTTGGAAAATGGCAGCGCAGAGGAACCACTACCTCAAGG
>ML093329.1:45657-69498 GCA_003697995.1 Taxidea taxus jeffersonii | reverse complement strand
GGAATTTCAAACCTAGGTGTGGAGTCCCCAGAATCTGTAGCATGAAGCTACACAGTCTTGTGAATACTACTCTTAGAATATGTCAGTTCTGAGAACTTAGAAGAGGCAAAGAAGTGGGAGGGTGGGTTGTCTCGGAAGAATGTCCCGGATGCTCTGGAACCTTCTCAATCCAGCAGCTTGAGGTATCCGCAGGATCCCTGGGTGGAGATGAGCTCATCTCTTCTCTGGCATGCAGCGGAGCCTGTCTTGGTTATTGTCCCCAAAAGTGGTTCTCCTAAATGATCTTTCCAGCAATGTATTTTAGGTGATGTTTTTCTCTGCTTTCAAACCGTAGTACAGCCGCCTCACATGTACTTAGGAGAAAACCTTCCAATGGTCTCAGTGGCCCTCAGAGGCCCTCCAAGACCCAGCCCCTGCCTCCTCCTCCAATGGCATTTCTGCCACACACACCTTGCCAGCCATACTGCAAATCCCCTCCCAAAGAACCAATCTGGTCTCCAGGCTGCTCAGTCCCCTGCACCGGAGCCACAAAGCACAGCTGAAGAAAATCACTCCCCCCCTCACCTGAGCCTCAAGGCTGCTCCACAGACTCCGTGTCCCCAGACAGAGCCCTCACTGCTCCACTGAGGCCACTTTTAATGCTTGTCCCCTCCCCGCTGCCCTCAGCCTCAGAGACAACAGGCAGCAGAGGTGAATTCCCGCAATTTCATGCCCTCCCTGCTCCAACAGCAAAGAGGTCTGTGTTCTTCCCTCCTTCCCTTACTTGAGTAGGAGAGGTTTAAAAGGATGCTCTTTATCCTGGAAAAGGCCGTCTGTCTAAATCTGCATTGCACCTCACTCATCCCCTTCATACTTCGCCAGGACCTGCCCGCCTCCGTCACTGACCATCACTCACCCTCTGCTACACCTTCAATCTCTCTCGGCAACAAGACTTGCCTTGTGGCTTTAAAAAAAAAAGGTACTCGAACTTTCTGAGTATCAGATAATGTTCCCACATTGTGAGTGAAGTGAAGTGAAGTGAAGGTTTGTAGATAGTACATTTCTGCAAAAGCTCCATACAATAGAACTGTCGTAAATATAGAGGAATTTCCTAAGTCACTAATCTACATTGTCAGTCTGCTACTTACGGGTTCTTCCATGGCACCCCTTCCCTTTTAAAATAAAACCCAAACCCATGAACGTGATATGATATAAGTCATTGGGGACTGGGCCCCAGCCACCTCTCCAAGCTCATCATTCTGTCCTATGGACAACAGATGTTACTTTTATCTGTAATTTTCAAAGGCAGCTTTGGATCTCTTTCTCCCATTCTCCTTGCTCTCCTCCGCCCCTCCCCCCACCCCCAACCAGCTTCTGCACAGCAATTCTGAGCCCTGGGTACTTCTCAGGCTGAGTGACTGCATTCCCTTCACTTTCTGTCAGCCCCTGACAATATCTGGCTCTGTATTTTATGATGGGAAGAAGCAATGACTCCTAATGCCTCATAAAACTCAGGGCTCTACTTTTCTTTTAACAAGTTTAAATCATGTAAGCAGAGACAGACAACAGGGTTGAGCATGTGTGTTGGAACTCACTGAGGCCACACTCTGCTTGGTGCAAGGTGTTGCAGAGAATCAGAAACTGAGAAGCGGAAAACCTGAACTGCATTCCTGACTGTACCATTAACAGCAGATGTGAAACTGTGGACAATCGTTCGAACTTTCGGTTGCTTAACAATCTTGCTGGAGACGAAGGATTGTATTCCTGATCTGCCTTCCTCATGAAGATAGTGGGAAGATCAATATAATGTATGTGGACGTTCTCTGAAATTCTAAAGTGTTTACACAGACCATCACAGATGCACGAATAGTACTCCTCAAACTGTTTGATACTGAACAATGAAAGACAAAGTCTACAAGTACATGTGGAGACATTTTCTTGCCATCAATTCTCAAGACGAGGTCTTTTTCCAATGTTAAACTTGAGAGTAAAGACAAAAGAGGAAGGAAAGAAATGAGGTCAGACAAGAAGCCCAAACAAGCAAACAAACAAAAAAGTTTTTGGATTTTTGGGGAAAAAAAAAAAAAAACAGATATAAGGAATTTATTTTTTATTAGTATTTTATTTAATGTGCACTGTGGGCAGAGCGTTAAGTCTGAGCATGAAAAAGAAAAAGAACTCATAAGGAGCTCTGTAATCAGACTAAATCATGAGGGTAACCACAATTCTTGAAAATTAGAGTGGATACATAGAAAAAGAGACAGGGGCACATGGGTGGCTCAGTGGTTTAAAGCCTCTGCCTTCAGCTCGGGTCATGATCCCAGCATTCTGGGATGGAGCCCTGCATCAGGCTCTCTGCTCAGCCGGGAGCCTGCCTCCCTTCCTCTCTCTCTGCCTGCCTCTCTGCCTACTTGTGACCTCTGTCTGTCAAATAAATAAATAACATCTTAAAAAAAAAAGAAAGAAAAAGAGACAACTAGGCAGGAACTGCTATAAATGGTGGCTTTTTTTCTTTCTAAAATTCTCTTTTACTGTTTTTTAAAGAAATTTTAAGCATTGTTATACACTGAAAATGTCTTCCCGACACGCATAGGATGAACACGATGGTATCAGGAGGCAGGGCCTTTGGGAGGTGATAGGTCATGAGGGTGGAACCCTCCTCAAAGGGGTTAGTGCCCTCACGAAAGAGACCCCAGAGGATCACTTCTCCCCACACACCCCACCAATGTCAGGACACAGCCAGAAGATGGCCATCTGTGAATGAGCAGAAAGCTAGCTCTCATCAGACACCTGAACCTGCCAGCGCCTTCCATCTTGGGCTTCCTGACCCCAGAACTGTGAGAAATACATTTATGTTGTTTGTAAACTGCCCGGTCTAGGGTGTTCTGTTACAGCAGCTCAAACTGGCTAATATAAATGTAACTGAATGATCATGAAAATATATTGGTTTACTTAAAGATTGAAAAGAATATACAAAGCTGAAAATGTCTCTTATTTGGTAGAAACAAACTATTTATCAAACTTCCTCCAGGTTGAACTATGGTATTTATTTTTTAAATGGAACAAAATTAAACTGATAGAATTTGTTTTAAGGAATACAGCTTTATTTTTATCAAATATATATAATAACTTAAACTCCCAAAAATAAGATGTTGCCAGGTATAAATTTCTATCAGTCCTTTAAAAGAAAAATACATGCTTCTCTGGGTTATAATTACCATATAACTTTGCTCATACTTTAGTGATTCCTTTTGTGAGCTCAAAGACCTGATTTTATCAAGTAGGTTCATTATATCAGTATAATATTACACCATAATTTTTTTGATAAATGCCTTTTCAATTTTAATACAAATATACTAAAATTGAGCTTTCATCAAATAGTTTTAAAAACAAGGTTATAAATTCATCCATAGATGTATTTATGAGCTTCTTTAAATAGGAATCGTGATTTGTTTTGTCTTTTCAATCTCCTTAGCCCTGGGAACTAGAGCAGATGCTATGAATTCACTGAAACCCTAACCACTCTTGATATTTTTCCACTTACAAGGGACCATCCATGTTATATTATCAGCAAACAACAAAGAGTAAAACACACATTATAGAATTTAGTTTTTAACTCAATTACAGCTGAAAACCAGTGAACCGATCATATTTAAGGCATAAAGAATTATTCATGCGCTTCGTAACAACCTAGCATAAATAGTAAGCGATGATTTGATTCCATTCAATAAACATATCCAGCAGGTTGGCAATGAGCAAAATAAAGCTGGAAACACAAAAATAACCAAGTCACTGTCCTTATCCTCCAGAAACTTAAATTATGGAGGACAGAGACAAGTTTAAAACAGTTATAAAATTATATGGGTAAGGCTGATGTTCCAGATCTCTTTCTTTGTTCCAGAATGTTCCAGAACATTCTCACTTTCTTTTTTGCGCCCAGCCTCTTAGAGTGCAAGTACCCCTACAGCTTAACACCAAGAAGTGGAGCCTTTGACTAGATTCCGCTCATCCAAATGTCCCTGGGAATTCTTGGAAGCTGACTACCTCTCACATAAATCTCACTTGCCATCTCGGGCAACCCTCTGCCTTTGGACGGCTGCTGTTGGTTACATCTCTTAACCAAACCATATCAGTAAACAGCGTTTGTTTGGGGGCACCCTTCTCCGAGCTTGGGCATGGAACCTTCCCTTAATGCCTTAGGATGACAACTAAGGGCTGACTTTTGTAGAGAGTTGGGAACAACAGGAAAAGATTGCAAAATAGAGCACTTGAACCTAGCTACCTTTGGTGGGCCCTCCCAAATCCCTCTCCAGACTTCCCACCCCCCTCTCCATGTAGCAGGGTCTATATGGGCCCACATGCTTGGCTCCTGTGCCCTCTGGTTTCTAATTGGATTCAGCCAAGGGGACCCCCCCTCCAACTCCCAGTAAGAGCTGGGAGAGGGGGAAAATGCAGCCAGGATATTTTTCCCTTGGCTCCCTCCCCTTGTAGTTGCCTCTGGATGTCTGTGTACTTTCAAAAGCTGTCACTTTTAGAGCTAACTGCTCTACATGACCCTCTTTCCAGGTTCCAGTAAATTCTCCCTTCCCACCCCCTAGCAGGTCTCCTTCCCAGTGTTCCACATCATCTCTTATGATTGCCCTATATCCCTCCAAATTTGTAGATAGTCTTATTAAAAGTCCTTCTCTAGGGGTTCCTGGGTGGCTCAGTTGGCTGGCTGGCTGACTCTTGATTTCAGCTCAGGTCAAGACCCCAGAGTCATGGAATGGAGCCCCACCTTGGGCTCCACACTCAGTGTTGAATCTGCTTGAGATTCTCTCCCTCTCCCTCTTCCCCTCCTCCCACTCAGCTTATACACAGTCTTTCTCTCAAATAAATAAAATCTTAAAAAAAAAAAAAAAAACTTCTCTAAATTTCCAAATTCAAATGTAGCACCTGTTTTCTGTTGACAAATAAAAAAAATCATGATTGCCTGAGAACACAGCACCCCCAGACCCTCGTGTTTCCATGTGGGCTCCCAGCCTGCCACTGTGCTTTTAAGAACCGTTTACTCCTTTGAGCACGCTTCTACTGTTCCAACCCAGAAAGAAGTCATTGTTTCCTACAAATAAATATAATATGCAAACATCAAACTGCACCTACAAAGGTAGCCTTTCACATCCTCGTACAAAGCCACTTCGTTTCCCATCATCTGTACCTACAACTACATGTTCTTTACTCCATCCCACAGAGGATATCTGCTCTCCTTTACATAACCAAGAGCTCCATGAGAATGTGTTTGGGAAGGTGGGACAGGTACAGTTTGTCTGAAAGGAGAATTTAAATTTGGAGCATCAAAAAGAAAAGGAAGAAAAGTATGTCTTTCCCCTTTTCGCCCCTCAAGGTTGAATACAGAGAACTGAGGGCCTGTCCCCAGCTGAGCACCCAATTACACACATTTGGATAATTACTAGCAATGGGTTGTCCCTGTCAGCCTGTAATGAAAGGCAGGGCAGCTTCCAGACCTCCAACAAAGAGCTCTCCACTGGTGAAAATGCAGCTGGGCCACTAAGCGTTGGCATCACGCCCCTACCAAGCTTTTCGGGTCTGCTTAGAAAGATGATAATCAGGGACACCTGGGGAGCTCAATCGGTTGAGTGTCTGCCTTCAGCTTGGATCATGATCCCAAGGTCATAAGATCGAATCCTGAGTCGGGCTGGAGAGCCTGCTTGTCCCTCCCACCTGCTCTTGCTATCTCTCTCTAAATAAATAAAATCTTAAAAAGAAAAAAAAAAGGCGAAAATCATAGATATGAGTTCCTTCTTCTCTGAGATTCTTATCGGGCCTTTCAGATGGAAAGTCTCTCAATCCATTTTTAAGAAAAAATAATTGCCCCATTTAACCTAATCTCATATCCTTTGAAGTCCATAAACTAGGGATTCCCAGAAGGCTCTGGCTGTGGAACAGTCTTACTGGGGAATCTGAGAGGCCCAGCCCCTGACTGACCTCCCTGGCTTCTTTCATCTGGCAGCCCTGCTGCTGGCATCATATAAACATGGAACCGTCTTGCTCTCTGGCACCACATCTGCCCCATAACTTCCTGTTTATCCTTAGATATTCTTCTCTAGGGTGACTTCCTCTGGAAAGTGTTCCAATGCCAGGAGGAGTCATGCCCTCTCTCCTTGTGTTTCCATATGAACTTTTCCTTACCTATCGCTTTGTCTCCCAACACATTGTTCACTGATCCAGCTCATTCAGAGTTGGGGTCTTTTGGCAACAGGAATTGCCTCACCTTCCACTGAAGTCCCACTGAAGTCCCAACACATGAAGGAGCTCAATAAGTATCCAACAAATTAATGAATTAGGAAATAGAAACCATTGCCCACCTCCTCACTCTACAAGTAGTAAAAGGAGCTGCCATTTGCGGGGATTCTGTTCAAAGCTCAGGATCCTGGCTTCACGGAGTGGGGGGAACCAGATGAGCAGGGTCAAAAGAAAGTTATGTTTTCAGTCCCATGATTAAAACTCTCCTGAATGCCACAGGATCACAAGAGCCTGGGGCATGAGATGTCAACACACCAGTTGGGTAAAGCCCAAGCACTGCTGATTTTTGTGTGGTAGGGCTTTGTAGATTTCCAGCTGGAGATATGATGTAGTCATAACGCACTGCCAATCCAACAGTAATTCCACAGATTTCCGCCTTGTGCAGCATCACTGACCTGCTGCCTCTCCACATCTTTCCCTCTGGCTCAAGAACTAGTGGAAGATCAGGCTAAGGAAACTCCAAATGCCAAAGTGACCTCTCCTCTCAGCTTGTACTGTGAGGAATGAGCCTGACCACAACTTCAAGTCCAGAAAACACATTTGCCAGTTCCCTGGTCAAATGTGGCCCAGGCTTTAATTCAGCTGAAGGCTTCCTTTTGAGCTCTCACTTCATCAATCCTCCCCGTGCCCATCTCTCTGGATTCAGAGTCATGGGTCTGGGTTGGTCCAGACACCGGGGTTTCTTACAGTTAGTTAGTTTATAATTAGAACCAGTGCTCTCAGCAATCATCCAACTGGTTCTTTCCCTGCCTTGTGCCATCTGCATCAGTCAGAAACACCAGAGATATGGCTTCAAGAGACTTGTCAGGGCCCCCTGCATCCCACTCCTTTCCTAAGGCTTTGTATTAATCCAATCTCAAGACAATCTGTGGTCCTTGGGTCTTGCCTTAGACACCTAGCTGGTGCCTTACCCAGATTGCAATTGATCATTGCAATATCAGATTTTTTCAATACAACTCACACACCCTTGAGGTTGAACTCCTTCTTTAGAAGATCATGTCGGGACAGTACAAGAGAGGCACTCTTCATTCATTCATTTATTCAACAGGCAGGTACTGAGTACTCATTATGGGTCAGACATAGTGCTAGGCTCTTGGGATACACTGGTCAGTGATACTGAAGAGTGGAGCTATGAGAGAGAGAGTAACTTATATCACCAGCATTTGACAAGAAGCCTGAGCCTTAATCTGTTTTTTCCCTTTCTCTCACATATCATCCAACACTGATTCCAGACCCATGAGTGCTTGCCTAGGGCTGAGGCTGGCCTTGTGGATCACTTTGCATAAACATTGCCATTTGTCACTTGCTACTCAGTGTCTGACACCAGCTCTCCTTCTCCATAAATGAATCAATACCATTTACTCAGAATGATTGAGGCCCAAGCCTTCGTCCCCAAAGAGATTTCCTTTCTACAGACATCTTGGTTCTGGTTCCATGTGGTAATTATGTAGTTTCAGGATTGAGTCTTCCATGGCATGTGTGCACAAAGGACATCAATTAATCCATCCCCTCCCTCATTTAAGACTCTTTATAAACCCACAGCCATGAGCCATTTGCTGGTTCTGTTGCATGAAGATCCCTCTGAACGTAGGATGTTCCCCAAATAACCACGTGTGTGTGTGAATATATCTTTCCAAGTGGGGACCCAAAAATATGTTTATGTCCATCGCAGATGTCAAATATGATGCCTATTCCTAGGAAAATGGCTGCCCAGGAAAGAATGACTCAGCGATTGACATTAGTATATCCATGACTTAATAATTTTAACTTCTAATTTTCAGTTTTTACTTTTAAGTTTTCAAACTAAATTTTATAACTACATGGACAAAGGAGAGTGATTAGATACAAACAAAAAAAAGTCAGGGAAATATTGATTTACAGAGATTTTCAACATGAGAAATATGAACTGAGCAAGAGATCTCAGAAACGTGCAGAAATAAGGGCAGAAAGAAATACATCAACAAGAGATATGAGCAGGGCACCTGGGTGGCTTAGTCGGTTAAGTATCTGTCTTCAGCTCAGGTCATGATCCCAGGGTCCTGGGATGCAGCCTTGTGTTGGGCTCCCTGCTCAGAAGCTGCTTCTCCCTCTGCTGCTACCTTCCTCGTGAATGGGCTCGCTCTCTCACTCTCTCTCAAATAAAATCTTTAGAAAAGAGAGAGAGAAAGAGAGAGAGAGAGAGAGATGAGCCACACACACACGTGCCAAATTCTGAGACTGGGAAGGGAGGGAAAGTGACATGGAAGATCAGTTCTGTTGTGTAATCCCAGCTCCTGGAAGCATTGCTCTCATACTGGGAGTGAATTCTGTTTTGTAATACCTGCTTTCAACTTGAGTTTGGCATGAGGGTAGGTTGATAAAATGAAGAGTCACCAGCAGGATTTGGAAAGGTAAATGAAGGCAGGTTCTGCCATCAGGCTGAGTGGAAGTCAAAGCCTGCTTCTACTATTTCTGACTGTGTATGACCTCGGCCCATCTAATGAACAACTCTGGACCTCAGTCCATTTATGTGTCATTTGGGGCTAATAATCCCCGCCTCCCAGGATTTTGTGAGGACTAAACAAGATAACAAAAGTGTTTGGTAAGAATTACCTTCCTTTCTTCCTCCCAAAATATTTTTGGAATAGCTAATTGTTGGAAAAAGAGCAAGAACATCTAACACATTTAAAGAACTTGGACATTTTGCATACCGCACTTCATGTCCTTAGGGTTTTAAAAAGACGTACTTTAGATCAGCACTGATGAGCAGAACTTTCTGCAATGATGGAATCATTCCAGATCTACACTGCCTAATATCACACCTTCTGCCCTCATGTGGCTATTGGCCCCTTGAGATGCCATTAGTGCACCTGTGGGACCGACTTCTTAGTTTTATTTCTAGTTATTATAAATTTAAATAGCCATATGTGGCTAGCTGCTTAGTGAATTGGACAGCACTCCTTCACATCTTCCTGGATCTTTGACTATAAGGCTCTCCTATCTTGGGGAGGCAGAAGAATGAGTTTAAGCATGTAGGCTCTGGAATCGGTCTGCCTGGAATAAAATCCCAGCTCACCACTGGCTGAGCTCACGTAAGCACATTATGCCTTGGTTTCTTCATCCATGAAAGAGGAATGCCAATGACAACAACCATGCCTCATAGAAGATGTTGGGAGGAATAAATGGGTTAAGGCAAGGAAGAGCTTCAAAGGGCACTGTGATTATTTACTCGATAAAAACAGTCCTCATGCTTTATTGCAACTGTGCACTTACCCCCCTGGCCAACCCACTAGGCTATAAGCATTGCCATAACACCAGTGCCAAGGACCATACCTGGTGCAATTAGACTCTCAAAAAATCAGAGTTTAAAAAAGTATTGAAGGGAGAGAGGGAGGGAGGGAGGGAAATGGAGAAGGAAAGGGGGAAAGAGGAAGAAGAAAGAATGAATGATATAGGCAGTAATGTTTTCCATGAAGAGTGAAGAAAGCCTCTAAAATAAAACAAATGACAGAATATGAAAGCTTTCAATAAAAATTTCAGTAGAGATGACCACTGAAGATGAAGACAGAGAAGGTCCTCCGGGGGAACATGTACTCCCAAGACGACAGTGAAGGGATTTGATAGCTCAGAGAACCACGGAGAGAGAAAGGTGGACTTAGGGGTCTCGTCAACACCACATCTACAAAAATAAAAGCTTCCATCATTTAAAATTGTGTTCAACCAAGCTTCTTCAAGAGAACGCAGTTTTGGAGTGTGTAGGTTTTCCATGGGTAAGTTTTTATTAACGCTACATTCACCGGTTCCCCCAAAAAAGCAGTGTTGGGCAAGTTTTCATAACTGTTTATTCATTATAAATAGTAAATATTTACTGCACTTTTTACATGAAAGACATTTTTACAACACATTGTTGTTGGTTGAGACTGCAACACAAAGAGAGCACTTCTCTTGACCCATCACCCTCTATGACCAACACAGGAACTAAACTGGAACTACGTCTAGTCTCACTACCCCACTATGTCATCTTCTTAACTCTAAAGGGAATGTACTTGTGCCTACCTCGTTCATGGTTCCAAGAAGAGAAAGAAATAAATAACACTGCCTTCCACCTTCTCATTCCTCTTAACAGCTTGAAGGAAAACAAATTTATTGACATTCTAAAATGTCACCACACAAACGTATGTAAACCTCAGTTCCTATAATCTTTCTATATTGGATATCCTTGTATAATTTAAAAGTACATGAGAGCCACGTGGACATTTCTGCTCTTGCCCTGCCTTTCATAGAAAAGAGAAGAATGTAAACGTCGTCATTGTAAAAGCATGATTCTCGAACACGGTCTCTGGTCAAAGGGAGCAAGCCGGGTGTTGGTTGTCCATTAAATGGCGAACATCATGCATTCTACCGCAATGAATCATGGGCTGCGAAAATAAAGCACCTGCAAAAATATAGTTCTGGTTCTGTTTCTACGGCCCTGGCCGTTGCCAAAGCATCCGTGAGGTACACAGTATTGCACACCGATAAGCAGCTGTGGGAATGCTCGTCACTTCCTCTCCACCGCGCTTCCTCCCCCGCGCCCTGGCCAGGTTGGCTTCAAAATGAAAATGAGCTGGGAAAATATCCCATACCTCTCCCCACACCGAGAAAGAAAACAAGCTTTTTCTCCCTGTTATCCCATATCCTGTTCACAAGGCTGTCCGCCCCTGGACCTTTATTGACAACTGGGTTACAAATGAGGACAAGATTACAAATAATTTATTTGGGAGGTCCTTTACATCTAGTCTAACTTCCTAAAAAATGGTGCCATTTATTTTTATATCAATTTCCAGTGTGTAGAAAAGTCAAGGATTCCTCCATTCCTGCTTCGTTACGTGAGCAGTTTCAAAATTGTGTAAGTGTCAGCATTGAACATCAAACATGATATATTTTAGAGTACTCTCCGGCTATATTTTAGAACATTCTGCTTGCCTGAACCAGTCCAGATAAATCTCACACACAGAGACACACACGCACATGCGCACGTGCACACAACTGGAATGTTTTGGCTCCTTGATCATCAGCGCTGAACAGTTGGGGTATTTGATGCGTAGCCGTGTTAAATCATCGCCTTCATAGGTTGCATTTGTCTTTTCACTGTTCCAGGCCTTCCTTTCTTCCACTGCTTTTGTCCAATATGTTCAAAAGAATTTGAAACCAACTACTGGAGGAAAAAAAAAAATCAATCATTCTTCTTCATCTCCTGGTGAGACTGCCCCCCAAAAAAGTGATTTTTTTTTTATTTATTTTTTTTTTTTTGGAGAAGATTCTTCATGTGTAGGCTGTGGAGACCGGAAACAGGGCCAGTTTTAGCTCCAAGTGGACAGTTCACTTATGCGATATCTGGCTTGAGATAATGAAAGGCACCTGTAAGGAAACACACGTAGCTCTTTAGGTCATGCTGGGACAATTCACAGCAGGGGGCAAAATCAGCTACAGGCTGACAATGTCATATTTAATACCATGGTATCAAAGGATCGAGACTAATATTTTTATTCCGGAGACAAGTTTGACACAAGTCTGTGTCCTTGGGATTATACCCCATATGATCCTTGAGCTGACCTCATTAAGAACATGTGTTTCTAATGCCAGGGGTTATTTCATTTCGGCCAACCCTCGTGTTTCACCTAGTGGCAATCAGGCTTCACATCGCGGCAATTAATAACCGCAAGATGTTGTTGACATCACTTAAGAAAATAACGATACAAGGGAGCCCTTGCTGGAACAGTCGGCGGGCTTTGCCACAAAACCGATGCTGGGATGTCAGGCCCTAATCACGAAGCTGCTGCCGCCGCCCCTTTCTCAAGGAAGGGTGGAGATTTTTCATCCTGTCAGGAGTAATTAGCCCCAGAGAGACCAAGGCTTACTTTGTCCATACTGCCCATATTGGTAGCCTGTGACAGGGTCCATACTGTAGCCCGTGGTGCTATAGGTGGGTGGACAGTAGGACTGAGATGTTGGCAGACTGTCCAAGCTCTTCATATGGTCTAGTCTCTGACTGCAGCTGGCCGACACCGTGGTGGTAGGTTCCAGGCCCCCGGTGAGAGGGGAGAGAGCATAATCGGTCTGGGGCTGATGGGGTACGCCACCGTGGTTGGTCAGGAGTCCCATTACCTAAAATAAACAGGCAGATTGGGAGGAAGTAAGAATGCAGAGAGGACCAGATCATAGCTGAGAGCTGAAAGGGTAACTGGGAAAGTCCCATTTTTATTTCTTTGGAAATCTGCTGGGACAGGGCTGTCCAGAAGACACTGACCACAACGCCAAGGGGCACAGACACTGCACCATGCCCAGTGATAACATCTGACTGCGGCTTCAGAAAAAGGAAAGGTGGGGAGGGAAAAGAAAAAGAGGTAGAAAGTGAGCCTCACCATGCTTCTAGTGATAAAATCGGACTAGAATTTCAAAGGAGGGGAAAGGAAGGAGGGACAGAAGGATGGAGGGAGAAATTATATCTGTTCATATAGAACAATGGCTAATCATATATTACAACTGGAAGTTCCGCATGTGATTTTAAACAGACATTCACTTATATTTTTTTAAAAATTCAATGTATTCAAATAAAATTCTTTTCGTGTATTTTAAGATACCTATGTCTATTCTCTCAGTGTTCCCTCCAAGAAAGTTCCTCTCCCTATCTTGGCCATCCTTAAGTAATCAGAGGTAGTTACTTCCTCCCTGATGCTCCTGAGTGCTTTACTCACCCCTGCCACTGTGCAATCATGACTTTGGTCACCTACTTTGAATTATGAGAGTTTTGAGGTCAATAACCTACTCACCTTTATATTCCTAGCAACTACCTTGGTACTTGACACATACTAAGTACTGAAGGAAGGAAGGAGGGAGAGAGGGAGGGGGTAAAGAAGGGAAGAAAGGAAGGGAGGGAGGGAGGGAGGGAAGGAAGGACAGGGAAGGGAAGGGAGAAGGAAGGAAGGGAGGAAGGGAGGAAGGAGTGGTAAGCAATTCTCCAAGTAACTGCCTCCTTTCCTTGCCTTTTTATTTCTTATCTAAACATTTCATATACAAGAAGGTGTTAAAAGGAAAGAAAAGCCTGAGATGCAAGCATGTTCTAAAAACTCTGTTCAATTTTGCAAAGAACCCTGGAGAGCAAGAGAACTTAAAAAACAAAACAACAACAACAACAAAAACATAACCACCTTGTGATTAACAGAACAACTTTCAGATCACAGGGAAGTATTTCACAAACTCAAGCTCACTGACCCTTACAGCTCCTGGTGATGGAAGTTAAGTGGCTAATTAATTTGGCAGCTGGAAAACTGCCATTGGAATATGGGAGTGACTTCTCAACTTCGAACTATCTAGCTTCAGGGGTCAAGAAACAATTGCAGGGACGCCTGGGTGGCTCAGTTGGTTAAGCGGCTGCCTTCGGCTCAGGTCATGATCCCAACGTCCTGGGATCGAGTCCCACATCGGGCTCCTTGCTCAGCAGGGAGCCTGCTTCTCCCTCTGCCTCTGTCTGCCACTCTGTCTGCCTGTGCTCACTCTCTCTGACAAATAAATAAATAAAATCTTAAAAAAAAAATTGCAGAAGAAATCAGGTGCTCTGTGAAGATCAAGTATTATTGATCAAGTATTTGATCAGGTTGATCAAATCAAGTATTTGTTGATCAAGTATTTCAGCGTGTGGGGGAGTGGGGGGCCATAACTGCACACATGGCCAGCATTTGAGGGAGTCTGAAGCATATAGGGGTTAAAGTTATAAATAAGAGCAAGAGGAGGGGGTAGCAGTGAGCCCCAAGCCGTGACTCTGGCCTCATGCTGTCCACCGAGGCAATTCAGGCCACAGAATCCTGGATGGAGGGCTTCCAGCAAAGTGGGAGAGAGGGACTAGTCTTGCATCCCGGAAAAGACATCTTAAATTAGATTCCAAAATCAAACTCTCCCATCTAAACAAAATCTTCTTGAAATGCAGCTTTAAACTGATCTATGTTCAATTAGCCCCAACCGACAAAAGTAGGGGCAGACCTGCTTAACCAGTTTCTATAGGTGACCCTTTCTTCCTTTTTACCTTTTAACAAGGTACCAGTTTCCCCCACCTTTCCCCAAAGAGCTATTCTGTGTTTTCGTTTGAGTTGTAGGTGTGAACATGTGGGAAGCCAGCGTGGGGGGGGGAGGGGATGTTAGGGGGAGAGTGTTTGTAGAAAGCAAGACAGCAATACCTGAATTTTTAAAGATGTTCCAGGGAATCTAAATTTTCTTGAGTTATGTGGTGTGGTGAAAGAGCTTTTTTAAGAGCCTTAAAAACTACTTATATTCTAAAAAAAATAATCATGTGTGACAGAGTGCCGTTTTATTTTACTGGGGATTTGGGAAAAGTGAGAGTCACAACACAAAGAGCCTGGAGACTCTTGGAGTTCTAGGAGGGCGGGCAGTCACCAGGATGTGGGGCTCTCATGGGCCCCCCCACATTGTTTATAGTAAGTTAATTACTTCATTTTCTTATTTAAAAACCTTGACCATAACCCAGAATGCATTTAAATTATTTCCTGAATGTTCTTCCACCTCCATTTTTTTTTCTTTTCTTGCCTTTGAGTTTGTGTAGATGATTTTACAGTACATATATCTGGAAAATTTTTAAAAATGTTACTGATGTACTAATGTCTTAAGTATTTTATTTCAGCCAAAATATGCAGGCATGTCTACTAGAAGAAAAAAGATCTAAAATAGAGGCTGTTCAGTGCCAAGCCTACTCTTTCAAATCAGGGGTATCTCTGTGTGTGCTGGCCTGATGAACAAGAATGGATAGGGAAAATAAAAATATGACAAGTGTGACCACGGCAATGAGAGGGGGAATAATGACACAGGGCACAAATATTTTATTGTAAATAAACTGTGGTAAGTAAAAACAAACACTTAGCGAAAGCAATTTGGTAATTCTATGAATCCCAAAAAGAAAAAAAGGCCAATGGAACTGGGTAAAATGTAATTATATTTAAATTAATAGCACCCTTCCTGAAAATCTTTACTTGAAACCTAGTTAATGTTATATTCTTTTAAGGGAGAAATGGAACATTCAATACACAATTATCATTGAAGAGCGAGAACAAACTGTTATTCAAAACATGCACACTCTCTCATGAGCTACACGTACGTTTTTGTGATAAATGTATTGTTTTAATCCTCTGCCATATATTTCTTGTTTGCATTAACTTTGAAAGCAGTAATAATTTTGTCCATGGGAGAAAACCATGAAGATCCTAAAAGAGAAGAAATGAGTCCTTCCTCCAAGCCAAATTCAGCTGATGATTCATGGCACAACTTTGTGCAGTTGCTAAATTAGAAAACAATTGAGAACAAGATCTAAATCTAAGGCCTAGAAATATATCTCCTGGAGGATGGAGAAGACTATCTTTCTTTTTGTCCTGTAATCTGACTCTGGCAAATAGAAAGATAGTCCCTTAAGGTTCCAGGACACATTGTCCTGAAGACATCGCAGAGCATGACCCAGTGAGGAGGGATGGCTGCTGAGCAAATGGAACAGGAGGAATCCCTTTGGGGTCTTCCTTTCAGTATTCCCTGTACCCCACACAAAAAGCCAGTGACAGTTTCCACCTGAGCAAGATCCCTTAGCTCAGTAGCCCAGTACCTGCAGTGGCTAACATGAAAACTGAAAAAGACCAAAGACCAACCATCTTTGCTTCCTTTGACTTCCCTGATAGAGCCCAAGAGACAGACATTCTCCCACAAGTTCTTATTTCCACTATGGTGGTCACATATTGTCCTATGAGTTCTTTCTCGAGATTATATAAGGATGGGCAAGAGATACTAATATTTTCCTAATTTCCCAAAATGGAAATTAACAAATAATTAGAAAATAACGTGATTTATTCCAATGTTTCACACGGAGAAAACCTGAGAATACATCTTTTTAATAACTTCTAATTTAAAAAATGAAAAGGAAATCTGTGTTGGAAAATAAAATAGCGAATATATCAATATAAAACAGATTACTTTCCCCTAACATAATTTAAAACCTCAAGTCTCTATGGAAGGGTCCCATTACACTTTTATGTACATTTCTTTAAAAGCTATTTTGTATTTCATGTGGTTCAAGGGAAACTTTGGAGATTTCCTTTTGCTGCACAAAGAGGTTGGTAAATGAACTTCTTAGAACTCCCCCAATATGGTTATGGAATGTCTTCCAGTCACATTTTCTTTCTAAGAATATTGTCCCAATTTCTTTTATACATGCTTTTCCTACAGCATTTTGTCATTCAAAGCCTAAAATAAAATCTTCATTTGTTGCAAAATGGGGTATGTTTCCCCCTCATAAACCATTGGTAAGCTGTTCCTACGACAGACTGGCATGTTTGCCTGATTTTTTGGGGGGGGGGGTTGAGAGAACCATAACTGCCTGGTTTTCACAAACAATTTCAAAGAAAAACTCAGGGCTAATGATTTCGGTCTACAGAACACCGCCCACACTCTTACTAAATGCCAGATAATCGGTCCAGGAGATGCAATGACCAAGAAGAATTTTCCTGTAATAAAGATCTCTGTTCTGGGACGCCTGGGTGGCTCAGTGGGTTAAGCGGCTGCCTTCGGCTCAGGTCATGATCCCAGCGTCCTGGGATTGAGTCCCACATCGGGCCCCTTGCTCGGCAGGGAGCCTGCTTCTCCCGCCCTCTGCCTCTGCCTGCCACTCTGTCTGCCTGTGCTCGCTCTCTCTCTCTCTCTCTCTAACAAATAAATAAATAAATAAAAATCTTTAAAAAAAAAAAAAGTTCTCTGTTCTGTCCCACTGGGAAGGGGTGTAGGAGGAAGATTTCACACCAAGTACAACTCCTAGGTAAGACGTCTGAAAAAACAACTATTAAGCGTCTTTCTAAATCGCTACCTCCAAAAACACTTCCCAGACACTGTTTCTAAATTGCTTCATGGGTAACCTTTTTAAAAAATCCAAAGCCTTGGAATCGTTGGCAGCAAGTGCGCTTGGTCCTTCCATCCTTCGAATTATTAGAGACATTTTTGAAAGATCTCTGTAAGGTCATTCTCAAGTTTCAGAATTCCAAATAGGTTGTTTATATATTGATTGGAAGATTATATGGTTCAGGGGGGAAAAAATTCTTTACAATTGCTTCATGCCGTATTTCTCTTGAATGAATCTTCCTATTGGGAGATTAAATATAAAAGACAAAAATTATGGGCCAAATGAAGATTTATGTTTAAACCAATGAGTCTGGAAAATATTTGTCTTAGCCTAAGTGTTATGGTTTTGCCATCAGCTCATCAGAAATCTCAAATGATTTGGCAAATTATGGTGTATATCTTGGTGCATCTTTTTTCCTTAGTAGAAATCCTGGTGCATGTCTTTACTTTCCTTTTTGTTCTTAAGTCATCAGACGTTCTTGTGATTTAACATTCAATGATACACATTTCTGTATGTTTTAGAAAACATAGCTGTGAAATAAAGCTATGTATGACATAAAGGGTTTGTTGTGGTTTTTTTTAAGCTTCTACCTTCCCCTCCAAAACTGTATATACTGACTGCATATATTCTTAATTTGGATAATGTATTTTCAAAACCAAACAAAAATACTCAGATGTCTAAACAGTTTTTGGTTTTAGTTTTTTGGTTTTTGGTTTTGTTTTGGGTTTTTTCGTTGTTTTTTTGTTTTGTTTTGTTTTTTGGTTTTGCTAACACAGATGCTGCAGGAGTCATCCGTCTGATGGTTAAATTTCAGAGACTGTATCTTGGAGTCTGGAAAAGCCTAAATTTGAACAACCGAGAACCAGAACATTGCCTTCAGATTCAAATGCCTTAGGAATGATCCTGCAGTTGATTAGAATCTAAATAATTAGATTTTTGGCCCTGTCTGTTTAAACGCTGTAAGAGGGATGTTGCCTGAGGGCAGAAGTTTCTTTAAGGTAAGTCGGGTGACCTTCTCACCACACCCACAGTTATGGGAAGGGCATGCCTGACCTTTCTTCACCTAACCAGAGAGAAAACCAGTGTTTGTAAAATGTCCAGCTAAACACATCCTTATTCTCTTATTTTACTCTTTAGCTTACATTTTGCAAGTAGCTATGTTTAATGCATGATTCAAGAGTATGAGTGCCAGACAAGTGCGGTTCATATGCCACATGGGCTTCTAAGGTTTATTTGTAAAGAGCACAGTCAGCACCGTTTCAGATCAACTCCGAGTGACAGAGATGATTTTATCTCTAGCCCTATGACCAATCACAGAATAACTTCTAGTTCCTCAATTCTTTAGAGCACCTGTTTCTCAATGGTGCTAAGCTGTTAAATCGACAGCAATATTCTTTAGGCACTGCTGCCTAAAACATAAATCCAGGCAAAGATTCAGCATAGAAACGGCTTGCAATAATGACATGTACACACACATGCACACACACATACATCTTGTTTACTTCTAGCCAATGATGATCATGTCCATCTATTATCAGTAAAATATAGCCCATTAAGAAAGAGCTTATTCCACCCAAATGGAAAAGGTGCCACTTAATACAGTTGGTATTTGACTGTTAGACCCACCATGGTCACAATAAAATTCTCATATGTTTTAATTCATTTACGCATGCCTGCATTGAATATGCTTTGTGACCATGTCTACAATTAATATGATTTATGAGAAAAGAACATGTGCACTAGTGGGGGTGGAGGGGCACAGCATCCACTTTTCTTCTTCTATGAATGAAAAATATAACAAACCGGCTCAAGGAAAATCGTTGGCTGTTAGCATATTGAGATGGACTGACAGAACCCTGAGTAAACTTGAGGGAGTTAATGATATCCTCTTATCTGACCCTGACACATTTGCAGCATGTAATTTACAGAAGCTCTGTCCAGGGAATCTTGACAAATGCTCCTAACCATGTCAGGGCAATGTTCCATTCTAATGTAAAACAGATGTGGGTCAGATACCCTCATTCATCACTTAACACAGAGAGTCTCAAACTCTCTCTGGGAGGAATGGCGTTACCTGCTGTTAACTCTTCCTACCACCACAGCAGTCCTCTGAAAGGTAAGCACTCAAACCCATCACCACTTCAAAAACCTGCCTGAACACGTGACTGTGGAAAATCAAACATATATCTTGCTTTAATTTCATGACGACTTCAGGACATGTTTGCTAAGTATTAATTGACCCTCTGGGACCTGGGATTCCAAATCCAGAAAGGGAAAAGCTTTACAATTGGGCATCCCACAGTACTTCATGGAGATGGATTCAAACTTCGTCTCTGATTGCCCATAAGGGAAACCTGCATTCAAGGAACTGTGGGGTTGAGTCACTGTCGCGTGACCACTCATAATGCACATCTTGCGGCCCCTTGATTGCCCAACTCTGTCTAAGATTCACGCATACACACACAAACTTGTAATAAATTAAAAGTCCACATTGGCTTTTAGAAAGAAGGGCTAAACTCTGCCCCTCTGAAACAAAAGATGTTGGGCAACACTGTATTCTCTTGCCCCTGAGATTTTCCCTTCCACCAACAATCTACCAACACCAAGGACAGACACTCCAGCCTACTAAGGGAGGACGACAATGGCCCATCTCAACAAGGAAATCTCTTCTTTCTTCCAGACCAGGTGTGAGGTAGGCAAATATTTCCATGGCTGCCAAAGTCAAGGTCATAAGATGCCATCTACTAAATGCTTACGATTACGAAAGAGAAGCTTACCTGTCCTTCTCTTCACAGGAAAGAAGGTATGTTCTCAGGGTGGAGGAAGGAGTCAATTGATAAGACCAAGTGATACTAATTTAATGAGTAGATGTCAAAAAGGCTATTTCTATTAACCATGGGAAAGCAGAGGACAGCCTTGCAAAAGTCTAAGAATGAATATATCCTCTAAGAAATGTGTTCTGGCCTGTTTCACGGGCTTTGTGGTAAGGCAGAATGAGCATCCATCCAAGATGCATGGACATTTGTAGTAACTCTACAGATATGGAATGTCTGAGAATAGTCTTCCAAGAACGAGAAGCTACTATCCCACTAAGCTAAAATCCTGTGTGCCTCGATTCTCTCCCGTACCCAATTCCAGGGACACTGAGCCAATAAAGATGTCGTGTTGCTTTTCTGCCTGCAAATTTATTTATGTCCTTGATCACAAATTGGACAGCGGCTATGTCGCCTATTACACAGAAAACTGATATTTATGCTGGAAACACCTAGGGCCCACCGTGAAACCACTTATAAAGTTCTTTAAGCTACAGAAACCACATCTGCTTCTTTGTCCAAAGACAAAGTAGTATCTTTGTAATTTAGTGATTAAAAGAATATTCCCCAATTAGTAACTCAAAAGTTGTTTGGTCAGATTGTCCCTGACTTTCTAAGACCTTCCCACTGTACCTGCTGTCTTAGCTACTACCTCTACTCTTCACTGAAGAGGGAGGCATAGCATTTGTCAGATTCGCTTACCTTTGATGTACCCAGTACTATGAAGCTGGCTGTAGATTTTTAAAAATGTGTCCATGTCAATATTGTATTTCAGTAAATCAAAATAAGAATAAGGAAAGGAAACCTTACTTTCCCCACTCCTTCCCCTTCCCCCATTCCTAGCCCCATAGAATAAAGAAACATTGGCTCTTATTCTTGCTGTAGTGAGTTTTTATGTATTTGTAATCTGAATTTCTCAAACAAAACCAAGTTGTATATATCATACTTCTGGGGACTACTGTATCTCAGGCACATTACAATTCCTGCATTCTGAATGGATACCGATATTCTTTAAAATGTCTGAATATGGGGCGCCTGGAGGGCTCAGTGGGTTAAAGTCTCTGCCTTTGGCTCAGGTCATGATCCCAGGGTCCTGGGATTGAGCCCCGCATCGGGCTCTCTGCTCAGAGGGGAGCCTGCTTCCCCCTCTCTCTCTGCCTGCCTCTCTGCCTACTTGGGATCTCTGTCTGTCAAATAAATAAATAGTATCTTTTAAAAAAAAATGTCTAAATAGAACAACTGAAAACACTCCACTCAACCAAGAAACTGCCTTCCTTTTGATATCACTCAGTTTCCACATTTGTCTTTGGCAGGGACAAACGTAATGTTTTTATTTTTGGTCAGAGGTTCATGGGCTATTTTGGAGTAAACAGTAGGGAAAATCCTGTTGCATTCATATTACTGCTTCATGAAAAAGCATTTTCAGATTTCCAAAGTACTGTGTTTCTCAGCCAAGCTCTACTGGACAATTCATTGTTGTTGTTATCTTCCCCCTTTAACAAGAAGATGAAACAGAAGTGAAGATAGTTTAAGCAACTTTCCTGAAGACACACAGCTAGCAAATGGTGGGTAAGTTTTGAAATCTGGTGCTCTTGACCTTGAGTATCCTTCTTTAGATTGATGAATTACATCCACTCTGCAATCAAGTCACTAAACAGGAACTCTTTCCTTTCTTTATGCCCTTCTCTGCCTATCTAAACATTATTAAGCAGTTCACAGCTTCTTCTTTAAAATTACTCTTTTCCCTGCTAAGTTTTCCTGCAGAGGGGGGTACAATGTGTGGAAGGAAAAGGTAACATCGGACATTACATAGAAAGAAGAATCATTCGTGACAAAAAAAAAAAAAATTAAGGGAAACATTTTAGACATGGACAAATTATGAGCAGGTCTCCACCTGTGTTTTCTCTCATTCAGCACTTCCTAGGAAATGTTCCTCAAAACCTGGTAGTTTAATACTCAACGAAAGGTCTCCATAGTTAAATCAGAAAACATGGAGTGAAACAAATATGTTTCTATATTGCAAGACTTGTCAGAGCCTTTAGTAGGCTCATGTGCCCTGGGACTTTGAAAGATAAAGGGATATAATTTGTAACATTTATCAAGTGGTTGATTCAGAATCCATTTACCCCAAACCACCTTTCAAGGAGCCCACTATGGGGAACAAGCCTTTATGATGAGGCAGTGCTTCGTTCTTGGGTGTTCCAAGATGATTAGAGCCCACTACCACTCTAGAAGCTCATAATAAAGAGGGGAATGGATACATTATCATATAATACAGCATGGTATGTGGTACGTGTTTTCACAAGGTACGAACACACCAACGGACATCAAGAGAGGGTAAAAGACAAAGTTCTGCCTGCAAGAGTCATGGCAGAATTGCCACTGAACTAGAAATTTTCCTGTGGAGTCACACACATAGAGAGAGGCTCAGCCCTGTGGGCAGTTTTGAAATCCAAAGTTCAATCAGATTTTTTTTAATGCAAGCTGCCCAAAATGAGACCTCAGTTTTTTGTGAGATAAGCAGATAAGTTATTTCTTTAAATAATGCCTGCCTCCTTCATTTCTTCTGGGCTGAGGATGGGCTGTCGTCCTGTCCCAGGTAGGAAATATTCCCTTCCAGGTGAAACTCCTACCCTGTGAGTCTGTAAAATGCACTGTCTCACAACTGCCCATCCTTCTCATTGATCAGCGGGAACAGCGCAATCACTAACTCGGAAACTCTAGTTCACTGCACTCTAGCTAAATGTCAAGAGTAATTTTTAAATATTACACTGTGCACTGAAAAATACACACCTCTGATGAGACCCAGACTGTTTCACAGAAACAGATTTCTTTAGAAAAAAGAAAACAAAAAATAGTACACAACTAATGAGTAAATCCAGTCTTCTGTGTCTGCAGTACAAAGCACACATTCAGCCCCTAATTGAATAAATATGCAAGTATTCAGATTTCTGTAGATATTGCCATTTTGCAAATGCAGTAATAAATTAAAAGCTTTACGTTGCATTCCAACCACACATAAAGGGTTGATTCAGACCACTGGCCTCACACTAGAACCCAGCACGGCTTTGCTGGGCTTTACTGACTACAAAGAAAAACTTTTTATTCTAGTAGTTTAGTGATAGACCTAGCAATCACACTCAATTTTTATTCCCCCAATAGCTACAGAAATTCAAACGGGCCTCGAAACCATGAAGCTGTTGCCTTCGATTTGTCCAACGTATGAGGGAAAGTAGCTGATGGACTTTCTCTTTAAATCAATACAGCAGACCCACAAAAAATGTAATTCAGCAAGAAAGGTTTGCTTGTGGCTCATTTCAGTGAGATGATGTAAGATTCAGGCATTGACGCTGCTCCCTCCCTTCTTTAAAAAAAGGAGATTTCGGCCAAGTCGTTGTTTCTTGCAAAATTCTCCCAATCTGTAATGAAGTCAAGAGGCTGCGGCCAGAGCTGACAAAAACCAGGGCCTGCCTCCTCTTCTTCAAGGGGAGCAACCACAACCTTCGGAGAAAAACCAAAGGCACCGGGTCAATTACAGCCCGCACCGATTCAACAAATGGATTACCAGCAACGTTTTCAGCACGGAGCAGAGCATCTCGAAAACGTAGCATGGCAGGATGGAAACATGCAAATGGCCCATAGTTACTCTGGTGTAGCTGAAATGGGCTCATTTATAATCATAAACATCCTGGAGCCTTCGTAAACACGTGAGGCTGCAGCCCTGGCTCTGAGCTCATGGGCTGCTTCAGAAATGAAACAGAAGGCCGGAGCTTTGGAGGGGCTGCCCCTTCTGCATGGACTGACTGTCTCTCCGTCCGAGCTTTGTTTGACACCCAACCAATC
>ML093329.1:14328-45257 GCA_003697995.1 Taxidea taxus jeffersonii | reverse complement strand
CTTTAATCAAAATCATTCCTTTTTTCCTCCACAGGTGAATTTCTGGAAAGTGTCAAGGGAAGGAAGTGCCTCTGTTGGGAAACGGGCTGGTGGTGGCAGGCCACCTGCTTGTCTGATTCTCCACAATGATAAAGGAGGGCCGAGGGTGCCGAGTCTGCAACCTGGGTGTGAAATGGACAAAACAAATGGCCAGGCATTGAGCAGCTTCTGCACGCGTGCCCGAAAACGGCCAGAAAAATAGCTCTCCTGAAACAGGAGCCGCCTCCACACCCCCGACCAGGGTAAATCTTACTGCTTTTCCATGGGTCAGCAGTACAAGAAAAGGTCAAGGAATTACCACGCCACAGTGAAAAAGATTTCTCCTTCTACGCCACCGAAAAGTACCCATCACAACCATTCTTAATGACGGTACTGCCTCCACTTAACAAGCTGATCTGCAGTAAGCCCTTATTCCTCCTCTGGACAAAGAACCATCATCTTGCCTTGCAGCTAAGGAATCTGAGATCATTGTGAACACCGTGGTGCAAAAAATGACAAGCAAAATCAAAAGCAGTCTTGAGTTTTGTGTACACATATTAACACTTAAATGCTTCTCCCTAATAAGTGTCGGGATTAACAAATGTTTGTCAAAAGAAACTGTGCTGAGCAATTGAAATCTGATTTGAAATGGAACCACGACGGTCTAATACATATATGCATGAAATGAAGACGCGCCCTAATAAGCGTGGCTCCCACCAAATATCCAATTTACATACATTACACACTAATAATCTCAATTTTAATATTATTCTTTAAAAGCGACTGGATGGGTGGTTGAGTTAAAGGTTTTCTTTTGTAAAATGGGGATAAGAACAAAAGTTGATCCCACTTGTCCTCCGCCATTAACCACTGTCTTGTTAGTAGGACAATCTACCTGCTCTTTCTTGGGTCCATTCCATCCCCACGAAGCCGTGATCCCACAACCAGACAGAACAGATGCATGGTCCACAGGCTTGATGAGATGTGCAGGCCTACAATTTGTTCCTGAGGTGTTGAGCAGCAACCCAAACATTCAAGTGTTTTTAAGCCTGGGACACAAGGCTTTGTGAGAATTTTTTCTTTCCTTAGTAGATTATCCATGAAACAGGGCAGGTGTACTGGTTATTCAATTACAGCTTATCCAAGACCTGGACAAAATTTTGAAATGAGGCCTCGGAGCATAGCTCTTACCATAGGGATTTATTAATAACAGTTAGACGTTCCTCAAAACAAAACTTTTTTTTTGGTAATTTAAGCCCATTTTCTTATTTTGTCATTGGTTTCACTCATAAACCAGAAATGAAAATCTGCCCATCTGCTCTAAACATAAAATGTGTTCATAATAATCCAGATTTATACCAAATGTATTTTTAAGAATTGCTGAATTGAGAGAGTACTCAAAATTTATGGCCTCTGAGGTTGCAAAGAGGACTTCCTCTCTTTAAGGAGGAAAATGCTTAAAATGAACGTAGGAAAAGCTCAGAAAGCTTCTTGGATATCAAATAGCTCTGTAGGAAAAAAAAAATGTCAATGATATAAGAGTAAATGAATCAAAACCATATGGATCAAATTTTCCCTAAAATACACAGTTTGAAAAATTAAGGAGGAAAAGTGCTTGGCAAAATGTGTTTTAGGTTTTACCAAACCCAAAACATTTGAAGAATCATTTGCAATGGTTGATGAACCCTAAATGCAGCCAAGTTGGCCCATTTTTGTATACAACATAATAGTAAAAAAAAAAAAAAAAAGCTTTCTAGAAACCATGCAACCCCAATGATACCGAATTTCACTCAAGAAATCATTAGAAACCGTCACAAAAAACTGTAGCAACTATAGCCATGGGATGGGGCTGGGGCATGAAATGATAAAAGTTTGTTAAATTAATTGGCCTTGTTTTTGGGCTTTGGTTCTGTGTGTTCTGGACATGGCGGGGGGGCGGGCAGTAAGGGTAGTGTTTCCTGCAAAGGAGAGTTAATTGGAAGAACATGGGCCAAATGTTAATTAGTCTCATGTCTTAAGCATATGGTAGGATTTCCCTGGCGCTCTGTATTCCAAGTCAGCATTCCTTCCTCTCTCCTCCATGTGCAGCAAGGTGCTGGGAACGTGCCCTCTGAGTCTGGAGGGGGAGATACATGGTCTCTATTTCTCTGCGTTCTTTCTGTACGGTCCCCACACCAAGACAACACAACCTTTCCAAAGAAGGCTGCTACTGCAGGAGAAAGCCTTCACTAGAGTGACTTGTATGGTCTTCTCAGAAACTGTTTGCCACTCAGTCTGAGGAGATCCGTCTCTTTTAAGGGGTATGTGGTTCAGATGAAATGCAATTCAGAGACAGCAGAGAAGGCTGAGGGCATAGCCTAGCCCCTCTGTCACCCATCCCTGGGACTCTTGTCTCAGATTCCCAGTGTCTGGGAAGATGTGAAGCCAACCCCTCCATTTGGCGAAGCCTTTGGGCGACGCCTGCAGGAAAATCAGGTCAAGTATCAGTGCTGGACCTCTGGAAGACTCGCTAAGCCATTACACTTCTTCAGCAAGTGAAATGTATCGTTTGTGTTTATATGAGAATTAGTAACAACGGGAAGAGAGAGCTTTTTGGCTCGGAAGTCGGCCAGCAGCTCACTCTGCCGTTTAGAATCATTGTGCTTCAGTGGTCTGTTTTTCCACAAGAAAAATGGCCATATTCTTCAGATGTAGCTACTGATTCCCTCGGAACAAGGGAAGCTTGAGGAAGGATGCCCACGTTTCTAAAACGTTTTGTGAATATTCTGATCTTTTGTCAAAATACATGTCAGTCTACTGCTGCTCAAATCTGACCAGCCGGACAGGTGTGACTTCCTGTGTCACTGTGTCACACCAGTCCCTCCTGAAGTTGAAACCCTCCCTGAGGAAAGCACTGAGGGCATTTAAGAAATGCCCTCAGGCTGGTGGCTCTGATTCCAAGCTCTAGAGGAATCCTGGCTTGAGGGAAGAGTTATGTCCGAGACTCCAGAAAAAACCAACAATCGGACTCGTACACAGAGAGAAACAAGTCTCATGGGATCCAAGTCTGAATGGCCAGCACCACTAGGAAGAAAGTCAAACGTGATGCACACATTATTTTGAACAGGTCAGCCTCCACTGAAAAGACCTACAATGAATTGACTGAAACAATTCAAAAGCCTTTAAATCCAATTCCATGTAAGTTAGTTGGTGGGGAAGGGCCAGTGCTGAAATGTTAAGATAGAAAGCAACATGGAAAGCTATATGCACTATTATTTCCATTATATTTTTTTTAATGGCGTAAGATCCAAAAGAGCTGGAAGGCAGTACGTAAAAATATTAACAGAGCTTGCCCAGGGAAATTCCTTTTTTCTACTCCGAAGACACTTGAAATTTTTTTTTCCATCTTCTACAATAACCATGCAGTACCTTTATTATCAGGGAAG
Source organism: Taxidea taxus jeffersonii (assembly GCA_003697995.1). NCBI lineage: Eukaryota > Metazoa > Chordata > Mammalia > Carnivora > Mustelidae > Taxidea > Taxidea taxus. The sequence goes on along the minus strand of ML093329.1, from coordinate 41,814 downwards.
TTAAAAGATTGATAGGAAAAGTGTGTAAAGCAAAAAGCATGTAAAGAGCATATTAGCAAAAAGAGTATCATTTAACATGAACCAAAAACTTTTAGAAACTCATCTCTAGTAAATGGTTTTGAGATGTGATGAAAGCCCCCTGCCTCTATTTTTCATGAAACCTCTTCCCTCTCTGCCCAACCACGTACTCTTAGGGGGAGATCCTAGACTCTGAGCCAAGGGTCCCAGGTTCCAGCCCCAATTCTCTCTCTAGCCCCTGGGGGTCTTCAGCAGGCCTCAAGCTCTCTGAGCTTCAGCTGACTCATCTGCAGATTAGATGTCCAGAGAGAAGCAGAAGAAGTGGAAGAGAAAGGGAAGAGAAGAAATGGTAAGATTAGTTCCATTTTGAATATCATACGATCCAATCTATTCATAAGCCCTTCTATATTATCAGCAGGAAGACTGAAGGACCTTTCTTTTCTCTCTTCTTTAGTTAACAGGTAAACCAGGCTGCTCAAAGTGGGCTATCTTTGAATTATCTTTAGGATATTCCTAACAAAGCCAGACAACCAAAAGTAGGATTGGTCCCCCCTTGCTTAAATAGAGGCAATCCTCAGAAGTGATAAATCCCAAGGCTCTAGAAATCTGAGGTCTAATTTCTAATTCTCCTACTCTGTTGTTTTTTAAATATGTTTGGTGTGATTCTGGTCTGCTCATCATCTTGCATTCCCCAACTCTGCCTGAAGAAATCAGGAGGAACTTCATTATACTAATCTGTCCATTTTCTAACTCGCTGAGCATGCGGCAAGTACTGAGACAACATGAATTCCTACTGGTGGTTTCAGGAGGAAATACATGATAGAAATGCAAAATATCCGGGATATGTACAGAGTAATAAGTAGGGAATTAACATAATATGTAAAAGCATAATAAAGAAATACAGGAAGGGTTGCCTGTGGAATTTTCCATTGCTTGATACTGGAATGATTCCCACCCTACTGCCAACCTGGAATCATAAAATCAAAGAAGAACAGTTCCAAGATTAAGTGCCAATGACTCCAGTTACATAATACTAATAGAATAGAATACGCTTATTATAACATACAAGCTCATAGACTTATAAGAAGCTAGGACTTTCACTTTGAGAATACAGACCCGTGTCATTATTTCTTTTCTGATTAACACGAAAGAAAACCAAGGGTGTCCTGGGTCTCACCTTGCAGAAGCGGTTAGGGTTAGTTTACTTTTTATGAAAACTTTCAACCCAGTCGTGTTCAAAAAAGTTCCGCTACGACCCCAAACAATTGATGTTAAGAACCGCAAGGCTAACTGCTTCTGATGTGCCTTCTCAACTGTGGAGGAGGCTTCTATAAATCTATATAAATGCTATAAATTTGGCATTTTAAAGAGGAATCTACTAACATAAGTCCATGATATTCATGCAAAATCCCATTCACACATGCCAGCACTTGGAAATTAAATGTATTAAAGTCCTGTAGGAAGGCACGTTCATTGTTTTTCATGTTGTTATTTTTCGGCCAAGGTTTAAAGCCACCTCTTATTTCTTATCCCAGGATGTGCTATAGGAATCTATGAAACTTAATTACATTGACTGTTACAAAAAAGGATTTATGAACTTTTGCCTTGAGGCAGAAATGTTTATTTCATTGCCTTTGCTATTCATTCTTTTCAACTCCAACGGCTTTGAACTTTTCAGCTGCTCAGAGTTATCACCGTTGTGCAGAACCCAGGAACTGCACTCCCAAGACGCAAACCACAAGTTGAAGAAAACGAAGAAGGCAAAGATATAGGAGTCGTTATTTTGGCCACCCTTTGTGCCATTAAAATCTCATTTTCTGCCTATTAGAATGCCCTCTTGGTGCTTAGGCGGCGGTGATAGTCAGTGATTAGTGTGTAATTGAGTATAATTGTCTTTTCACTTTTCATTTCTGTCATTCTGAGCTTCTCTCTGTTTTTCTAACCACCAAGAGGAAAAAGGGGGTTAAGAAAAGATAAAGCTGTTGAAACTCTCACTCTCGGCCCTGAAGAGATTCTCGATCGCAATTATAGATTGCAACCCCGTTGTGACATTTCTCCAAATTTAGTGGGCAACTATCCGCGCCACCTGGGCCAAGAGCTCTCTAATAAAATCAAGCGATCTGTATTTAAACAACTGCTAATAATGTCAACCTCAGACAGATGCCACATGGAGGAAATTTATCCAACCCTCTGACATGCAATTATCAAGGCAATTTATTAATATGATCTCTCAAGAAAGGCTCATAGTCCAATGCAAATTAGAAAAACAATTACAACATTCAAGTATCTATATATTCCCAAAGTAGCAGTAATTCTCCTAATTTGTGCATTTATAACTCATTTATCCCAGAGTTCTGGATCATCAGCTGGTCTCTGTCCACACAACTTGCTTGCTTCCTCTACAATTGTTTTAATAAAGCTTTGGTGTTTTCCCACTAGGTGCTTTTGCTCACAACCAGATCCGCTGGTCAGTTACCTTTCTTTAAAAAAACAAACAAACAAACAAACAAAAAATGTGCCTAAGCTTCTGACCCAACGCTCAGAACGAGGGGGTAGACTGGACCAGCGCCTTGACAACGAGATACAAACACAGACTCTCCCTGATTACATTAAAAAATCACTTGGATTGTAAGCCCAAGCTACAACTTTGGATACAGCCCGTAGGAAGGGTGGAGAGAAAGGAAACCAGAAAACTGAAATCATGTGGCTTGTATAAAGAATACATTATGGTTTAAATTTGGCAATTCATTATATGCCCGCCTAGGGGAATTGACTGTTTGGTTCTGGGATACAGCAAATCGTCTGTCTGGAAACACAGGACTGACCTGAGGTGAAAGGCCATTGCCAATGGCGGGGTTCATGGGGTTGGAGGGTCCAGACGGAGGCACAAAGCTGTCTGTATAGCTGGAAAATCCATGCCGGGTGCTGGGGAGGCAGTAGGCAGAGCTGCTGTCTGGGTTCGGGGGCATAGTACTTTGGTGTACTGTGCTGGGAGGAAGCGGCTGAGGTCTGTGCACGGTGCTGCTGGGATCCGACACGGCTGCAAAGGAGAAGACTGTCAGCTCTAACACTCCCCAGGCCGGCAGGAAAAGTGCGAGGCCGGAGTTCGCACACCCCGAGCGACCGGGAGAATCCGTCGCTGGGTCCAAAGATGAACTTGAAACTGCGTTTCTTACCATGCACAGAGAACCACTCATCGCAAATAGAGCCCCGTTACTGCCCCCAGAGCGCAGGGACGTAGCTTCTTTATATACTTTCAGGGCAGACTCACCCAGAACGCGAACGCAGAAATCACAGGAACCAGGAAAACGAACCTATTTTTGGTAGCGGATATTAGGAATCAGCCTAAGAACGAACCAGTGTCAGAATCGCAAGTCTCGTGTTTCATACCAAACGCGCTTTCAAAGCACCTAAATATTTGTGCGAAATGCCTGGAATGCTATCTTTCAGAATCCCAGAGAATTCAGTCTTCTCACTGATCCCATTCACCTCTCTGCGCCGCCGTCCAACAGCGACCTGATCAAAGCTTCCCTTTGCTCTAAGATTACTGTGGTTAATAACTCTCACAGAACTTCAGGGAACTGCTGAAGGGAGTGCAGAGGTAGAAGCAAAATTTTAACCAAGAAAAAGCAAATGGCTTATTTATTTAGGAAAGTTGTTTGGTTTCGTTGTTTTGTTTTGTTTTAAAATACGGAAACAGGGGTGTCTGGGTGGCTCAGTGGGTTTAAGCATCTGCCTTCAGCTCAGGTCGTGATCCTGGGGTCCTGGGAAAGGAGCCCCATGTTGGGCTCCTGGCTCAGTGAGGGGCCTGCTTCTCCCTCTCCCTTTGCCCCTCCCCCACTCATTCTTGCTCTCTCTCTCAAATAAATAAATTAAATAATTTTTAAAATAAAATAAAATACTGAGACAGTGTCATAACATAGCTCATCTAGAGCAATCCAGCTATGTCATCGAACAATGTAGCTCTCTGAAATGGGACAGGTAAACCTTCGGGACAGCCTGATATCAGGTCATTAACACTCAAGAACAACGTCAGCATCAAGGAAGATCTCCCAGCAGCAGAGAAAGCAATGGGGAGTTCTATTTTATCCCCTTAACTCCCTCCGTACGTACCTTGCGGAATAGCTGTGGGCTGGTAAGACGTCTCCGACAGTTGGTATGTTGGCAGGGTCGGCATGGCGGTGGGAGGGAATCCCCCCGGAATGAGGTGGTTGAAAGCCATCAGTTGATTGGCCCCAGCTTGCTTCCTCCATCTCGCACGGCGGTTGCTAAACCAAACCTATGGATTTAATTTAAAATTTGAGGATTTCACTGATGAAATAATAGTACATTCTTAATGAATTTTTCATGCTAAAACAGATTAAAGGCCCCTTACTGACAGGGCAAAGAGATGCAAGAGCCCTCCATCTTCTGTGTTGTATTGTGGAAAGAAAGGAGAGTTAAATGTCAGGGGTCGGGAAAGGGGCTTCCTAGAACTTCTATGGTCCTGCAGAGCCCCCACAAACCCCGGGATGACCATGGGCAGGGATGGCTGAGCAGGAGTGGAAACCACAGGAACTCTTCCTCATGGTCACCATCACCAACACCTACTTGCCTTCACCTATCACAGCACTGTAGGGAGAGTGCATGAGCTTCCTTGACCCGTACTTGACCTATGTTCTAACTGGGTCTTGCCTATCACACTAACTTTGTATTTAATATTTTTATCAGTCTGTCTTTGCATTTCTATGGTCATTACAGGCATAGCTCCTATATCATCCTATAAACTGACCAAGAGGAGAAATGGAGCCATTGTACCATCGCTTTCAAAGTTGAGACCTTGCTCTGATCTTAATGGAAATAAATGCCAAAGGGGTATGTCAAGAAATGAAAGCATTTTTATCTAAAAAGATCCCTTAAATAATTAGTTTATTATTTCTTTCAACAACAGCTTTAAGCACCTATAATACTCCATGCCGAGTAGGGAGGTACATTCAGAAAAATTGGTATATAATATAATAAAATGCCTTCGGAGAATTCAAAGCCCATGTATTTTGGTAGGGAGCTGGGGGGAAATGGTAATATGGGAGTAAGAAATGTAACTGGACATCTAAAACGTTAAGGAATTGTAATATTAGGCTTTTTTTTTTAAAGATTTTATTTATTCATTTGATAGACAGAGATCACAAGTGGGCAGAGAGGCAGAGAGACAGAGGAGAAAGCAGGCTGTCCGCAGAGCAGAGAGCCCGATGCGGGGCTCGATCCCACGACCCTGGGATCATGACCCGAGCCGAAGGCAGCGGCTTTAACCCACTGAGCCACCCAGGCGCCCCTGTAATATTAGGCTTTTAATGGGCCCCATCTCCTTGCCCAGTTTTTACATCTGCAGCTTAAATGTGGAACTTTAGAGGATTTGACAGAGTGGAGTATTTCTACCAACTAAAGGTATCCTAATTCCTATATGGAAAGTTCGTTGAAAACTTCATAAAGATAAAACATCGTGCTTGCAGTCAGAAGGAAAAAGGGATGAACCTTGCACCCAGTAACTTTCAGGCTTATCCTCTGGAATTCACAGAGCTCTCAAGGAAACCCAAGTAAGAGCTCAAGAGAGGAAGAAGCTCCATATTTGGAAATGCAGGGAATCAGGGAACGTTTTGAGTGGAGAGAGAGTTTGAACTCATTTTAGAGCATGGATATGATTTCAACGAAAGATCCCTCTAGATGGAGGTGATAATGAAGGAGACCAACTTGTCTAAGGAAAGGTAAGACTTGATTTCCTTATAGAACAAAATTAACAATTATACAACTTAACTGAATTTTTCTAAAATCGTGGAAACTTAAGAGAGTGGGGGCAGGAATGTCTCCCTTTGGGAGCAAGAAAGCCCAGTTTAACAAATACTTGGCCAAAATATCTGCTTAAACTTTCGCTATTCACCCAAGCACTTGTCTGAAAAGGAGTCTGGTCTTCTCCAGGCACATCATATGATACTGGTAAAGAAAGCTGTTTGAGGGGCACCTGGGTGGCTCAGTGGGTTAAAGCCTCTGCCTTCGGCTCAGGTCATGGTCCTAGGGTCCTGGGATGGAGCCCCACATCGGGCTCTCTGCTCAGCGGGAAGCCTGCCTCCCCCTCTCTGCCTGCTTGTGACCTCTCTCTCTGTCAAATAAATAAATGAAATCTTTAAAAAAAAAAAAGAAAGAAAGAAAGAAAGCTGTTTGAACTTCCTCAAAATACTAACATTGAATACTCTTTAAGTTTCCAACAGGAAAAGAAGGTAAGTCAATATTTTCCCATGTTGATACATAATTGAGTTAGAGTTTTACTTAACTTAATAAATTGCCACCTGGGATAATAGACCCATGAACAAGCCAGCACTCCATTTCAGGTCTGCATCAACTGTGTTTGCTCACTGCGAATCTGAGCGTCTGTAACCAGGTCACGTCCAAGTGTCTAGAATGAGCTGTTTTGGGCTGAGGAGGTGGAGGGTAAAAAATGGGGGCCACTTCCGTGCCCGAGTGTGCTGTGTTATATCACACACCGTGGTCATACTTTACATTAAAAACCTTGAGATTAATAAACCGCCCCCAGCTCGGATGTAGCAGTCTCCGTCACTGATCTCAACCAACCTATATCCAGGGCATCTCCTGATTTAGGCTGGGAAGAGCACTGAACTTCCCAGAGTTCCAGTGTGATTTCACTCATTCAGACTTACGAACCTCGATTCTACTGGTGAAATCCTTTATGAAGAACCCAGAGCTCACACTTCCATTATTTAAAGAACATGCCGCCAGTCTCTTTGGGCCAACTTCCTCCTGTAACCTTTAGATAAGTAAACCAGGTTTGATCTACCCAGTGGATGGCTATGCCTGATCACCCTCATTGATCTCAACCTACTGTTGATCCAAGATCATTCTCACTCCTCCATAACTCGATTTTTTTTTACATCAAACATGTCTTTGGGGGCACCTGGGTGGCTCAGTGGGTTAAAGCCTCTGCCTTCGGCCCCAGTCATGATCCCAGGGTCCTGGGATCGAGCCCCGCACCAGGCTCTCTGCTCATCAGGGAGCCTGTTTCCTCCTCTCTCTCTCTCTCTCTGCCTGCCTCTCTGCCTACTTGTGATCTGTCTGTCAAATAAATAAATAAAATCTTTTTTAAAAATGTCTTTGCTCAAGTAATAGATCAGAAGAAACATCATAACTTTCTATAGATAGCTTCAAATATCTGAAAGACTGGGGATGTAAGGTGTTGGAGGTTTTCTTTTTCATTTTTCCAAGATGATCCAAATACTGAAGACACTGAGTAAACCCATCAGCAGTTGCAGTAGAAAGTTCTTATATTTACAATACAATATCTGTTATGCCTACAAGAAAAGTTGAAGAGAAATAGTTGGGAAACAGACCTTTACTAAAAAACAAACTTTCAACAGGAGGTTCAAGAGTCTGCCAGTGGAAGGAATTCAACTGATGTTTAAATTTAGGCTAAATAAATCCAGAGGGCTACTTAGTCCTGAAAGAACCAGGGACTCCTGAGGAGTGAGACTATCCTTCTGGTCGCTGAGCATTTAACCAGACTTTTAATCATCTTGCCTTTGTCAGCCTTCTGCATCTCCTAAAACCAGCTGTGTCTGCATTAAAGATAGATACATACATACATACAGTGAAGCTGCAAATCAGAAAGAGGTCCTTGCTTCTTTATAATTTGAAACTCATAAAAGACATATCTGCTATTTTTAAAAGGAAAAGGGTGCCCTTGAAATAACCTTCATTTTAACTATCTAAACTGACCAAGCACAGTGATCCTGGGATACTGCTATGACCCTGTCTTTACTTGAAAGGCATTCCCTTTAGTACCCAGAGGTCTTTGATAACTCAGTATTGTTTCACTAATTCCTAACAATCAATAATAGTCTACTAAATGAGCTGCTTGAGTGTATAACACTGAAGAAGTTCATCTAAACTGGATGGAAGGCATTATGACGCAGTTGTTACAACTACCAGAAACTTCTCTTTGTTTTTAAAAGAGTAGCAATGGCCACGGAAACAAACTGACCTTCGATGTTCCAAAGGAGAATACGAGTGTTCTGCCAGTGTCTTAGCCAGTAGGGCAGAAAGAGCAAGTTTTACCAAGTTCACTATCACCTGTTAAATGTAATTCTAGGACCTATAATTCAATGTAATCCCACTCTCCCCACACATAACCTGGCCTTCCACACTACAGCTAACACGGTTAACAAGTAGGGCAAGAGGCAGATGTTGGTTGATAACTACAATTACCTACAGTTAAATGCTGATAATTGCCCATATAATATCACACGACATGAAAACCCTCCCACAAAGCAAGTTTTTAACTTTAATTGATGAACTGCAACCTGGTTCATTTTCATCTGCCCCTGGATCTTTCCCTACTTGTCTGTCTCTTTGCAGAGCCCTTCCACAAAGCTATATTCATGCTTTTTGGAAATGATCTTCAGACCCATTTCTGAAGTAATATAATATCCAATAAATTTTCAAAGCAAAATTTTGATGGAAAGATCCTCATGACATCATGATAACTAGGGAAAAAGGATAAGGACCCACAAAAAAAATAATAAGGTTTTCATCATTTTTTCTCTTCGTGGGTCAAATAAGTAACCAATATGTTCAGACTCTCAAAAATATGAGTTGAGGAAAACTTTGTACTTTATTTAGGATTTATTTATTTATTTGAGAGAGAGAAAGAATTCATGAACGAGGGTACGGGGCAGAGGAAGAGGGAGAGAGAATCTCAAGCAGACTCCCCGATGAGCACGGACCCAACATGCAGCTCAATCTCAGGACTCTGGGATCACCACCTGAGCTGAAACCAAGAATTAGACATTTAACCAACTGACCCACCTTGGTGCCCTGAAAACTTTGTACTTTAAACAATGTAGTAATACTTTTTATTCACGTAGATGAAAGCAGACCAGGCAAAAGTTGACTCCCAGGCCCCCCACCTTGCTAACTCTGTGACCTTGAACAATTTGTTTATTACTTATGGGACTCTGCTTTCTCATCTACTAAATGGGAGGAATGAAAAAACCACTTCACAAGATTGTTGTGACAATTAAATGAGACAATACGATCAAAGCCCTTGGAAGAACACCTAAGAGATACCAAGTGTTCAATAAATAGTAGCTATTGAGTATGAATGTCACGTTGCCATCTCTGTCTTAGCCATCCAAAAACTAAAGCTTTGCTTTGTTTTCTTAGCTCTGTGGTCTATAGCCAAAGCCTTTTGTGCCCATGAGCAAACAGGAAAGTGCCCATGTAACACCTCAAATAATTCAAAGCCAGTTTGGCTTGAATGGAGATTTGGGTCAAATTTGCTTCCAAGTTTCATGGATTAGTGCTAATTGTCCCATGGCGTAAGCCTTATTTTGCCCATCGAGAAATTACTGGTTCCCATTTTTGGTGTGGTTCCCAAAGGCAATCTAACCTGCATTAGTCCAGATGGGTTGTTTCAAATGCAACTTGAAAAATGGGGAGAGAATGAAATGCTTAATGCTCAGAAAGAGAATTCACAAGATTTAAAATGCCTGATTAGGGGCACCTGGGTGGCTCAGTCGGTTGAGTGTCCAGTTCTTGATTTCGGCTCAGGTCATGATCTCAGGGTCACGGGATTGAGCCCTGCGTCAGGCTCCCCGCTCAGTGGGGAGCCTGCTTCCTCTCCCCCTCTGCCCCTCCCTCACTCATGCTCTCTCTCTCATGCACTCTCTCTCTCTAAAATAAATAAATATTTTTTAAAAATAAATAAAATGCTTGATTAAACACTAGATTCAGTGATGTCTAATGTGACAAAGCCCAATGCCCCATATAGTACTTTCCAACTAGGTAAATTCAGGATCAGCTGCTTATCCCTGAGCCTTCTCTTTCACTCATTCACTCTATTTCCTATCTCTTTCCACATCACACTCTCCAAGCCTTTCTATCATTGCTGCTCTCCAGCTCAGACTGTTGTACGAAGAGCAGGTTGGGGAGAGAATCCATAAGGTTGATAAGGAGAAGCGCCATGCTTCCAGGAATGTCCAAGGATCATGGCACACAGGCACACTCAACTGCAGCTTCATTCATCCCAACAGCAAACTCCAGCAGCGAATTTCAGGATGATCATATTTTTGCATCATTAAGGAATTCAGGGCCAAATATTCCATACCTACCTTAACTTCTAAACTATACAGATCTGTTGGATGACTTTAAATCCCCACTGGGTCAAAACCACAAGAAACAAGTGTTGGTGAGGATGTAGAGGAAGAGGAACTCTCGTGTACTGTTGGTGGGAATGCAAACTGGTGCAGCCACTATGCAAAGCAGTATGGAGATTCCTCAAAAAATTAAAAGTTGAACTACCATACGACCTAGTAATTCCACTACTGGATATTTTTCCAAAGAATATGAAAACACTTACTTGGAAAGATATATGCACCCTTATGTTTATTGCAACGTTATTTACCAAAGCAAAGTTATGGAAACAGCACAAATGTCCTTCCATAGATGGATAAAGATGGGGCAACTATATACAATGGAATATTACTCAGCCATAAAAGAAAAATGGAATCTTGCCATTTGCAACAACATGGAGGGATCCAGAGAATGTAATGCCAAGTGAAATAAGTCAGAGAAAGACAAATGCCATATGATTTCACTCATATGTGGAATTTGAGAAATAAAACAAACAAAACAGAGAGAAAAAACAAAAAACCAAACTCTTAACTACGGAGAACTGATGGCTACCAGAAGAGAGGTGGATACAAGGATGGGTGAAATAGGTGATGGGGATTAAGAGTACACTTATCGTGGTGAGCACTGAATAATATATAGGATTTTTGAATCACTCTATTGTACACCTGAAACTAATAAATCATTGCATGTTCACTGTACTGGAATTGAAATTAATCAATCCATCCCTATTGGGCTTCTGTGAGAATCTCCAATCACTGATGATAAGTACGCACCTAGTTATTTTTAATTGGGAGATAGGAAAGGAGGCAGTGGTATTTGAGAATACGACAACACCAGGGATACCCCCACCCCCCAGTTAATGCTTGTGTACACACACACACACACACACACACAGAGGCAGAGGCAAAGGCACAAAGTTGTGTGTACAAATCTCAAGTCTCCTAGATTTCTTGAAGTCCATCCATGATTATCCTGGTCATCTGTGGACCCAGACGGAGATCATCTGATCTAACCTACCCCGTATTTTAAAATTAAAAGAAAAAACAATCTGAAGCCAGCAAGATTACAGCAGAGTTAAGTGACTTCCTCAGCAGAACGCATTGGGCAAGCTGAGACCAAAGCCCCCTCTTCTGACCCCTCTTCTGACTCCTGCTTCAATACTATTTCCTCCAACAGCTTCCTCTGCTCCCTCCCATTATCCTGAGGATAAATGAGGGCTATCTCCCTGCTTTGTGGAATTCTTAGGTGGAATATTTACTGAAACTGTGGCACTGTCATAAGTATTGCATTCTTCCCCCCCCCCCCCCCCGCAAAACTTTGAGGCTTGCCATTATTTGCATGATAATACCCAGGAGGTGAATTAGGCAAATTAGTCTTTGGTGTACATAATTCTCAGATTGTGTCCTCAGATTTGGCTGTGATAAGCACAACAGAGCTACTGGCTAAACAAATATTTAGGAAATACTGACAAAGGCCTAAGTTATTACAGCCTTAGTGCCATCTCTATCCAGAAGACTTTAGAAATATTTTACTCAGGGGGAAAAAAAATATAGAATGTAGACCTGTTTGAGAGTTTTTTTCCAATGGGTGTTTGGTTTTCCCAGGTGCCCCAAATTAAACTAACTCACACTTTCCGGCTATCACTCAAATGGAGCTGACGTTGCTACTGCTTTCCCAGATCCTTCTAAAAACTAAAGGATTTTGTTCTGGCATTTTAATCAGTGATTAACTACTCCCTTCTTTTTCCTGCTGTGTTAAGTAAAAGATCCATATGCCTGGTGTTGTAGGGAATTTGTTAGGCCGTAGATCATAGCTGTGGTGCAGGACATGATGTGTCTCAAGGGAACTAATGAAGCCATAAGGAATGTAAAGAGTCATCGGGTTAAAGCCACATTAGGACAGCTGTTAGGTTAATGAGGGCCCTGCTTTGGAGAGGAGGTCACTGTATAGAAAAATATGAACCACTCTTTATTGGTTTGATCCCGTGTCCTCTGCAAGTTAATGGGCCTTTCTTATTCTCCTCGGACATTCATTGAGCCAGATGTGAATGCTGGGCACTGCACAAGCCGCATGGGTTTGAGATTTAGTCTGTCCCCCATCTTTGTTTTTGGCAAAAGCAGGAATGACGGACAACACAGAACCCTTTCAGCTTTCCGTCACTCGCTTTGTTTGATTTCTTTAAAATCAATGTTTATTTTTTTTTACTCTGAGTGCAGAGCTGATCTCCTATCTGTCTGAAGGACGGACTCGGGATGTGGGCTTGGCCAGACAGGGAATATAGGGATCAAATCCTGGAATGCAATGAGCACTCTATAAAGGTTTGCTGGAAGAATGGAGATGTGAACAGATCTGACTTCGGATTTAAGCCAAGTGTCCACAGAATGAAATGAATGTAATTAAATGCACAGAATGTAATGAAAGCAATTAGATTTGATACATACAATATCTATAACATTGTTATAAATCATATCATGATTCATATATGACATATGGTATTATATCATACAATATTTATGTATGTAAGTTATCATAATTTGTGGTTAGTGGTGGTCATTTCTGGAGAGGAACACCATATCCCAATATAACAGGTAGATAGAGTCAATAGTTCCCGCTGTAAAACACCGGTACTGTAAGGCTCCATGCATCTGTGACTCCTTTCTTTGCTCACCCTTCTACCCACTTCCATTTTACCCATCCTGTTGCCTACCTTCCACCTTTTGCCACTGCCCTTTCTTTCCATTCCCATAGCCCCTGACCCATTCATGCCCACAGCTTCCACTGCCCATCACATCAACTGTGAGAGCCCTTGCCTAAAACCCAAGCCCACCACAGGATGTCCTCAGCCTAGGTTTCCAACCATATTCCTCCCACCACCCTACTTCTTCCTACCCTCCAACCAAACTGAACTAGTCCCTATTCCTTTGACATGAGCAAAAGTGTAAGATCACCACGTATGTAATTCACATGCATCCAACTCTCTGGGCTTTTGCTCACGTTTTTTCCTCTTACTAGTACACTCTCCCCACCTTCCCTGTCCAGAGAATTTCTATTTAGCTTCAAAGGTTCATCTTAAATCTGCCTTCTTTGTAAGCTTCTCTTGTTATCCAGCAAGATCTCATTCTTTCCTCTTCTCAACTCCCACTGTACTTTGTTTCTCTCTTAGACTACTTGTCATAACTGGCTTTTTTAACTATCTGTGTTTACCTCATTAACTCATTAATATTAGACTGCAGCTCCTTGGGAGACTTGTCTTAATGCATCTTAGCTTTCCTTCACTTTCTTACCTCTATGATGATGTATGGCAAGTCAGGTTGAATAAGACAATCACTCTGATTAGGCTCTGTACCCTGGGAGAGGCTACTTCTGTAAAAGCTTAGAATAGGAGAGGTAGTGAGCTGCATATGAGAAAGCAATGATCAATCTAGAGACCATATCAACTGATCAGTTTACCTCTGAGTCTCCAGGCTCACTTTGACGATGAAAGTCAAGTAGCTGGAAAGAACACATTTCTAGATAAAGTAACTTAACTTGAGGAGTTTCAGGATACCCTAAGACATGTTTAAGCCTTCAAACAGTGTTTTACTATCTCCATTAATGCTGAAAATGTTACTCTATCAATAGAAACCTATTAAACCAAAGTAGTCTTTCCAGAGAGTTCAGAGTCCTTCTAAAAGTTCAGAAGATGCTTCAAACTATTCCTAAAAGAATAGTTATTTGAAATGTTTCAGGACTAGTGCTCGCTTTGGTAGCACATATACTGAAATATTTCAGGACTACAACAGCCTTAGAAGGAATTTTTCTTTATACACCTTTGCCCATCCTCATAATTGAAAAGTCATCAAGAGCAAGAATATAGAATCCAACTACATCTATCACTGACTAGTTTTAGGACTTTGGGGGCTCACTTCAGTAGTGTGACAAAAAAAACTGGGGGTAAATAATAGTATCACTCTACAGTTCTAGTGACGAGTAGATGGGTTAATTCACGTAAAGCACTTAGAACAGTGCCTGGCACAAGGGGACCACTCACAATTGCTTGCTATTATCTATGTACCACCCCTGAAGTCCACATAGTGCCCGTGTGTAACAAGGGTTCCTGAAATGGGGAGTGGCCAACAGGAACTGACACACTTACATGGGACATAATTGTTTTCTCCTATTAATGGTAACCAAAGGCTCAAATAAGAATGCACATTTTCTTAAATTAAAAAAAAAAAACCCTGGGATGCCTGGGTGGCTCAGTTGGTTAAGCGGCTACCTTCAGCTCAGGTCATGATCCCAGCGTCCTGGGATCGAGTCCCACATCGGGCTCCTTGCTCGGCAGGGAGCCTGCTTCTCCCTCTGCCTCTGCTTGCCACTCTGCCTGTGCTCGTTCGCTCTCTCTCCCTCTCTCTCTGACAAATAAACAAATAAAATCTTAAATAAATAAATAAAAAATTTTTAAAAACCCTAAGAATGCAAATCAAACAAATAGATTATTTTAAAATTGATCCACATAAAGTACTTGTATCCAACAGCATGACAGAAAAGGAGCCAAACATACTGATCACATTGATAAATTTAATTAGACTTGCCAACCTCTTAAGTGAGAAAAAAAAATAATTGTCTGACTGGTTAGCAAAGTAAAATACCGCTGGATACAATAGACGTACCTAAAACAAAAGAAATTCAGTGTGGGGGTGGGGCGGTGATCAGGCAAATACAAATAAAAATTAAAAAGAGGTCAGGATAGTGCCATCAGGACAAGGCAAAGCACAAAGAAAAGACACTAGAGAGAATGTGGTGGAAACTTTATGCCTAAAGTTTCTAAAGGCTACAATTCACAATGAAGTACCATTCCTAACGTATTTATTCTCCGGGTTTAAAATCTGCTTTAGGGGCCTGGGTGGTTCAGTGGGTTAAACGTCTGTGTCAGCTCAGGTCATGACCTCAGGGTCCTGGGATCAAGCCCTGCATCCAGCTCCCTGCTCAGTGGGGAACCTGCTTCTCCCTCTCCCTCAGCTCCTCCCCTTGCTCATGCTTGCTCTCTGAAATAAATAAAATCTTAAATAAAATAAAATCTGCTTTAGATGAGAAGACACTACTTTGCTTCCTGTCCGGATTTAATCAGGGCGGGGATGTTCAGAATCGGTACCTGCACTCGGGCCTCGGTGAGCTTTGCCCTCTGTGCCAGTTCCTCCCTGGTGTAAATATCAGGGTAGTGGGTTCTCTCAAAAGCTCGTTCCAGTTCTTCAAGCTGTTCTGCTGTGAAAGTCGTTCGGCTCCTGCGCTGTTTTCTCTTTAGTGGCAAATCTGGTTCGGAGTCGATGTCGGAGCCTTCATCTGATTGGGGTGCTGAGGCTAAATGCATGGGAGGAAAAAAAATGATAAAACAGGAGTCAAAAGACAAGTTTGACCAAGACTGAATGATTCAAATCTTGAAGTACATCCCCAGGGTCTTTGCACAAACACTAAGCCCCTCTGTGCAGTATTGCATTATTAAATGATCTTTAATCTCTTCCCCTATTTTGTCTCCAAGCCCCCAAGGCTGTTCTTTGCATCTGTCACCCTAGGTCCATTACAAGATCTTAGAAAACAGGGACAGGTATGATTCCATTTTTATGGGCCTTGTGCTTAGTACTTAATGGGTCCTCCATTTGTGTTTGATGAATGAATCAAATTTAGTGTGGTTCCAAATAAACTTTCGCCACCTTTTACAGGAGGAAATCCATTAACAAATGTGATTTTTTTTAATTCCAAAATTAACCTTGTAGTCAATAATAGTAAAGTGTTGCAGGATTCCTACAAATTTATAGACTCTACTCCTATGAGATAAATCATATTTAAATTTAGTATCTTGGGGCGCCCGGGTAGCTCAGTGGGTTAAAGCCTCTGCCTTCGGCTCAGGTCATGATCCCAGGATCCTGGGATGGAGCCCCATATTGGGCTCTCTGCTCAGCAGGGAGTCGGCTCCCTTTCTCTCTCTGCCTGCCTCTCTGCCTACTTGTGATCTCTGTCTGCCAAATAAATAAATAAAAATCTTTAAAAATAAATAAATAAATAAATTTAGTATCTTATTACCACATGTTGAGAAGTGTTTAAGGAGAGTTTAGATATTGTTACTGTGAACCTCAAGAACAGACTCCAGAAAAAGCAGGCATAGTCTAGCAAACTGTCCCTAAACCAAAGTTCAGAGTCTGGGTCTCTGCTGAATGGTGAGCAGCTGTGCAGGACTGCTGCCTAATTTGAGGAACACAGTGCAAAATAAAAATGCAAGTCCCTGTGTTCAAAAACTATTACAGATTTTGGGATGGCCACACAGAGCATTAAAACCAAACACAGATCTAAGCATGGGCCATGCATAGACTACACAGGTCACATGTCCCAGAAACCAGCCCTGCTGCAGGCCCCTCCCCAACAAAGTTTGAATTTGCCTGTGTCAGCATGCATCAGGGAAGGAGGTCTTGCATATTTAGTGGGTGAGTATCTACGAAAGAGAAGGAGAGACTGGGAAATTAGATAGGAGTTTACACTGATGATACAATATGGTGCCTATGAGTTCCTTCAGTAACTGAGTACCTGTCAGCCTTAGAAGGTTCTGAGGTTTGAGCACACGGCAGACACAGGGCTCTGGGCAGGAAGGCAGCCCTCTCGCAGAGGCCCTGGACATCGGGGCAGTAGCTGAGGGCCATCAAAGAGCTCTCAGGCACCTACTCTGAGCAGAACTCGGGAGCCCAGGCAGCCATGCTCCTAAGCATATCCAAATACACTCTGAAAACTCCCCAGATAACTGGGGGATCCTCTGCGGGGAGAGGCTGAAATGTGCTGTTGGCAAATGGGGAAGGAAATCCAGAAAATTGAAGATTATTAATGTCATTTTCAAGATAAAACTTCTTTGGACTCTCAGGCTGTAGGACCTGGGGAAATCCAGGTGCTACCAGAAGCGATGTCAAAATGCAGTATTTCCTACACCACTCATTCTCTTTTATCTTAAACTCAAACTCAACTCTGCCCTACAGAAATCTAAACCTTCGTTCTACTTCAGTATATTATAGTATAAGCTGCTCAAAGGGGTGTACATCCAAAATAACCCATAAATAGAATTTTAAGTTCTTTCAATATTTAAAACTTTACAATTTATTCACATTCAAGCTATAAAATTAAGAGTGAATTAATAATCTATATGACAAATTAAAGAAAAACAAATGCTTGTAGATAAAAGCAAAAGGGAACTATGATATACAGTACATCTACTGTACGTTAACCATTATGCTTGGTGTTTCAGTTATGTTGTCTAATTTGATATGAAATGATCTAATTTGATATAAATCTTATTTTAGGATACTTAAAAAAATAAAACTAGACTTGCTTTAAATGTGGGAATATTTTAAAGGAAAATTAACATGCTGAGAAATGTGCACTGCATTATAAACTTAAAAAGCTCCCAATACAATTTACCTGTGTTTGTGTTTGATAAATGTGAGTCAAATTTAAAAAGCAATAATTTGCACACCACTGTAGAGCAATGGATCTTGAACTTTTAGAGCATCAGAACCACCTGAAAAGCTTATTAAAACACAGACTGCTGCCCCCCCCCAATTTCTACAGTTTCTGTTTTTGGGGGTGGTGGATGCCACGTCTGCTGGTCCTAAATGATCCTGTGAGAACTATCTCTATAGAATAATCCAGATTATTTTTTTCTCTCCCAAAATTCCCAAGTACATAAAATATTTCCTGCTGTAACTTATCAAAACAATGGTTCCACATACACATTTTTAAATTTTAAATAGTATACTTCCCAAGAAACAGATTATCCATTCCCCTAAGACAATAAATCACCATAAAATGTTTCCCTTCCCTGCCCCCAGTTTCTGTTGCCCTGACTTTTCTATCTTCTGTGAATTCAGGTGAAAAGCCCAATGGCATTTAAGGACTGACCAAAAGCTTCCTTTGCCTGTGAGAACCTTAAGTCTTTGGTTGCACTTTCTCTTACTATGATCCCATTAGGATAATAGTATGTGGAAATTTTCATGTTTCCTCTGGGAGTCTCAAAGGTTATTAAATCCTCCCAAGTAAATATGATGTGCCATGCACTGTCAGGTCAATTCATCAAAATCGTCTCAGTTTCTGAAGAAAAGGGGCTCCTGAAATGTACAAGTACCAGTGAGAGTCAATTCTGAGGGTCAAGACCACCATGTTTCACCTTAACAATACGCCCCACAATGTAAGCTTAGTGAGCTCAAGGCCTTTCCCTGTTTTGTTTCCTGCTGGACGCCTTGAACATAGTAGGTGTTTAATAAACACAATTGACATAATGGAAATGCCTGGTAGAATTTAAGGTTTGAACCAAACTGATTTCCTGCCCCTATTTTACACCTTACATGGAAATTCTGCCCTTCTGAGTCTCCCAACATCTACTGAAATGATATTTGGGAGTCTGTAAATCCTCAAAAAATTATTTGGAAGATCTTGCAAGTATTTGCATACCTGAATATTTCTGGGAAATAATTATCCACTTGTTCAGAATATTGTGATTTAAAAAAAAAAAAAAGATGAAGAATCACCAACAGCTAATGATTAAAAAGACTCAGAATGTCTGGGAGTTCAATAGGTCAGCCTTCATCATTCAAAATAAAAAATTTTTTAACAAGCTAACAAATCACTACTTGCATTTCTAGACTGTTTATGCAAAAACAATCCAACAGTTGCACCTCACTAAGAAAACCTCCATAAAGCATCATTTCAAAAGACACTGAGGGAATGACTTGCCTGACTTTTCTGCTGGAAAGTTATCTGAACCAACTGATCCTTCTTGGCAATATGAAGCTACAGTTGCACAAGTTAATTCTAACCTTCCTCCATCGTTACATCCCAAAAGCATGTGGGTTTTAAAATATGTTAAGTTAGCGACCCAAGATTAATCTACCAGCTAGGAACTACTAGCTATTTCTAAAGATGGAACTACTACTTTTTTTTTAATGTCACTCAATCGAAATAAGATTTACAGAGAACATGATAATGTCATGAACTTGAATCATTCTGTTTTTATCAAAAATAAATCTGATACTTACATCCCATTGTAATAGTACAAAAAAATCATTTTGTTGAAGTCCGTCTATTTTACATATTCAACTTTAGATCCTTGATACAAAGTACCTCATCTTGCTAAATATTACACCAAAGTGAAAAACAAGACTTTTTCTTTTTCCAGACAGCTCCATAGAAATAAATTATATTTGTCTCTGCACAGAATATCCAATGCTCTGACTTGGACATTGCAAGCACCACCAGCAAGAGAGTTATCTAAATGAGTTCATAGACTGTGAGGATATAGCAACAAGATTAAATACAATCTCTTCGGTAAAATCTCTGGATTATTTCTACTGTCTGGCTCTAATATTAAGGGGAGATTTTCAATTACATTTAAGTTACTCAGGCATATTCTACACATGCCTTCACAAAGTTTGCTTTATTATTCATTAAATAGAGATATTGTTCCCCAGTTTGAAATACCAAAATAGGGCTCATAAGAAGTCCGTATTAACATACACTGTATGTTAATTGATTGAATTTAAATTTTTTAAAAAATGAATCCATATTAACATATAATACACGACTTTTTTAGTGAAGATTGTAATGCTTTAAATTGAATGATTCTCAGATCTTATCCCAATCCATATTCTTATCAGATTTTGAAAGTTTTTACTCTATTTTCAAAACCTTCTCACCATCCATTCTCTGACTTAGACATTCGTGTAACTCGACGTCTCCAACGAACCTGGAGCAAACCTTTCCAAGAAGATGAGGATTTCTCTCTCTTCCCAATATAACTACACAAAAATCCTGTGAAATAAATACACTATCCTACAGAAGAAGGCAACTGAGACTTAGAGGCATCAGATCACACGACTGGGGAAGCTAGCATTTGACCCTGGTCTATGGGGCTTCAGGGGACATACTTTCTCTCTTCTAGCCTGGTATGTTCCAAATAGGTGCTGAGTTTCTTTCTCTTCTCTCTCTCTCTCTCTCTCTCTCTCTCACACACACACACACACACACACACACACAACACAGAGTCCTTCTAAAGAGGAGTACCAGAAACAAATCCAAACAGGAATTCCAACGCAAATTATTTAGCTGATTGCCACCGACTACTCCCATTTGCCCCAGATTTTTAAAAACGTCCTAGAATCAAATGAAATTTATGAAAACACAACAGTTTGATTAATCTTATACACCCGATCAAACAATTTTCTAACTGAAGTTAATTCAAGTCAACGAACATTGAACACTGCATCTTCAAGTATAGTTGTTAAATAAGGATAAAGCTCTAAGAAATGAATCAGTTTGCCAAGACACTGAATGAATTTATTTAAGAAAACAAAATAGTCAGTGTGACCATTTGCAGTAGCTCTTAAGAATCATCACGACTCCTGGTCCTAATCATGACCAACTCCTGGTCCTAAAATCCTGGGTCCATCTAGAACATACTACTGATCATAAGCAGTTGAACTGATCTCTTGTTTTATATCTTTACTACATCCTTCTTTTTTGTTATTAAAAACATGTTAGTGAAAGGATCTCAAGTGCTGTAAAGTAACCTCGAACTATTTTCAAACAGAAGTGTGAGAATAAATAACTTGAAATCTGTTGGCATAGTCACAAGTTATTCAGCAGATGCCCCAGAGTGACCACAGGAAAATACTGTCTCTCCCCAGGCACCTCAGTGTTTCAGCTCTGTGCTTTGTAAGAAAGTACATTTCTTCTTATTCTATATCAAGCTCATTAAAGGTCTTAGGAGACAAATTTTTAGTTACCCCAATAATTTAACATTAAGATTAACCTCGGGGGAAAAAAAGATTAACCTTGGGCAAGTGGACAGGATCAATTTAAAGAATAAAAATTAAAGAAAAAAGATCAAGCATAGGTAACAATCATACCCCACAGGATTACAAATTCCTCCTTCAGAAACAAATCAAACTGGGAGGAGAAGGCAGAAGTATTACCACCAGCGGACCAACCATGAAGTTTAATTAAAGAAGGAATTACAGAATTAAAGAGTATGTCTTTGTCCGTTAACCCCTTGTGACCTCTTCTGTAGCCTGAAGAAATATTTCATCCTAGTTAACGCTATTATACATGAGATCTTACCTCAATTTTATAGGGATTTAGTCACGTGGAATTCTATAATTATTGGTTTCCAGACCAATATAATTCAGAGATGGGAGACAGGCAAAAAATGGAGAAACAAAATAATTCACAAGCATAAATTTGGCACACTGTCTTTCTTCTCAGCAAGACCTTTCATTTGAATAATTAAAGAATCAAAACATGACAACCATTTAAACTCTATGTTTGTCCCAGATATAATACAACGCAATTTACAGACACAGAGGAGGTGGGGGGGGAATCTCTCTCTGCGGGCTCTGAGACTGACATCCTTAGTCACCGGTCATTTACTGGAAGATAACCCCAGACCAAATCCTATGGTCCTTCCATCTCTACTAATCTTGGCAAGCTAGATCTGTCAGCATCGGTACTTAAAGCTGTGCCTCACCGATTCAAAAAATAATCATAAAATAAAAATAGGAATCATGCCTTAGTGCTCCCTGAAATCATGTCCTCCTGGATCTGAAGGTTTTAGGGTATCTGGCAGGTATATTCCACAAGATCTTTAACGGGTCAACTCCACGTTTGGTGCACCTGCTTGGCTAATTGCAGAATGTCTCCTGTGTTTGTGAGTTTTACCGTCCAACATGAAGGGGGCCATGGGACAGCTAACTGTTTTCTGATGTGAAGTGGCCCTTTTACACTGAGAGAGATGTGAATGACCTCTCTCGTGTTTACTCGGGTGAAAGCCAGGAGGAGTGAAGCAAGACTGATATTCCCTTACAGGCCCAGAGTAAATGACAAATGACATTTTCCCTTTGTGATCTTTGGGATTTTTGTTGACTTATTTGGAGGCTTTTGTTGGATCCCAAGAAATGGCCTGTGGCTGAGGCCTATTCTACCGATTTCCACGCTCCATCTGTGGAATCCATCAACGGGGCATTTACCCTCATTCAGGGCTCTGACACCTGCCTGGCAGGGAACAGCAGACACAAAGAAAGCCGGGAGTGGATGAGAAAGGGGAGGTTGGTTTTCTTTTTTTTTTTTTTTCCCCCAAAGAAGGGGGGTGGGGGGAGAGGTTGAAATGGATGCACAGTAGGGGTTAATCCAAGCCAGTTGAGAGACTTCAGCACCTGGAATCTTGTCTTCCACATTAATTCACAAGCCGAGAAGTAATCGTTGACATTATTTTTTTTAACTGTGTTTAAACTGTATAGATGTCAAGAAAAGGAAAGATATACACCTCTGAAAGGAGCAAATGGACGATTTAGGACAGAATCCAAAGGTAGATCTTGAAAGTGTGTAGGACCTAACACACTTATCAAGCCTTAAAGCCAACTTCCCATAATTCCTAACTCACAGCTAGGATTTGAGGAGCTGTTAGTGAGTCACAAACTAGGAGAGATGGTTTATAACCTCATCAGTGGTCTATGGGGGTGGGGGGGTGTCCTTGTTTCTGTGGCTTCTACAACATCTCCAAATGTGCCAGCCAAGAATCTTTAACAAGTACAAAAAAAAAAAAAAAAAAAAAAGGTAGGACCATCTAGGGCAAGAATATGGTGGGTTTACTGGTAGAAAGGTTCTCTTCCGAACCCGAAATCTCATTAAGAACCTCCAGCCCTCTCCCCACTCCTGCCCCTGCCCCCGCGGTCCCCATTCGGGGGGCTGGAGCCATGTAACGCTATTCCCCTCCCCTCTGACCCAAGTCCTTCCCTCGGAAGCCGCCTTCGCACAGCACGGGGTCATTAGAAGGAAAATAAGCTCCTGCCAGGTTGGTGCTAATCAAAATAGCACAAATAAACCCTGACACTCAACAACTCCCCGAGTGCCTGCTGCCCTGGGAGGAGAGTACAGATTGGTTATGAATATGGCGGGCCGCGGGGGCCGCCCGGAAGCCCGCGTGTGCTGCGCGCCCGCCGGTGATTGCAAATGCGCAACACGGCCCGTTGGGTGTTTATTTAAGATAAGGGCTGACAAGCCGAGCTGGCAGAAGTGGCCAAGCTGCCTCCGAGGCGTGGAGCAGCACGGCCCCAAAGGTCCCCGGAGCCTAGGGTCCCAATAACTGTGAACTCCAGGTGCGTACTGGACCTCTCCCTGCGATACACTGAGAAACCTGTCTTGGGGTGGAGTCGGGTCCCCACAGTCATCACCTGACCAGTCGTCCCTGAAAAGGCCCCCTTTGTAACAAGGAAGCTGGAAAGAAAGCCTTGCTTTCCGTTCGTTAGTCACAGCCCTGCTAGTGATGATCGTTAGTTTAGAAAAAAAAAAAAAAAAAAACACCTATATTTAAGTAAAAACGTGCTCCTGCCCCTTCTCTTCCCCAGACAGACCAGCGACCAAACTATATGCTTCAGCACTTCCTTGCAAAGGCTTGGCGGGAAGGAGGAATCACTACTTTTTCAGAGACCCTGAGGCTGTCCCAAAAGAACCCAGTGGCTTCTGGAGCCCTTTATTTTAAGACCTGCGTGTGACACAAACGGCTTTTACAAAATGAATCTCTCCCACCAAGAAAAGATGAAGGCCCACTTCCCTTCCCCACCCCTGCCTGCAAATGATTTTTTTTTTTTTGCAATTTTTTTAAATGGCTTTTTAAAAACTCCATGGTAACTGCCACCAGAGCATTTCAAAGAGAAAAAAAGAGGAAAGCCCCAAGAAAATGTGTTGCTATTCAATTAGGAAAACTGATTAGTTAACTAATTAATCAGTTAACAGCTTTCTAAGAATAGTCTCCCGTGATAAGAATTTCCCCCTCAAGAGCTTAAAAGTCAGTCATAATTAAAATTAAGGACCAGTACTCTATCCATGTTCTGTCTCCGTGACCCTAAAAGCAGGGAGCTAGGTTCTGATTCACCAGGACTGGACTGCATCGAGGAAAGAAAGGTAATTTGCACACTGAAGGGGAACAGGAAAACAGTAGTTCTCCTGAAAGGATAAGAGCCAAGTGACTTTTATTTACAATTGCCAAGAGAGAGGCCATTATTGACCATATGTGCCACAATTACCCTCTTATCATGGGCTGGCCATCATGTCCTTTGGGAGCTGTTAATGAACTGGGTAATTGAGCTGCTGACATGTGTTACCAAAACAAAACAATAGGAAGAAGAGACAAATGAACGTTTTATTTGCCAATCAGAGTAGGTTCAGCTTTTCACGGAGCTGCCGGTAAGTAACTGACTGAATACAGAAAACAGTGCATTGAAAGCAAGCAGATGCAGACACAGTAATCGTTAACTGACAGCTTATGGCCCATCTGTGCTTAACATTTTGTTAAAGAAATTACTTGACTTGCTAAAGAGACAAATCATACAGCTGCCCCGAGTGCTGCCTTATAAGAGATAAATCATTAGCTAAACTGTTTCATGCTTAAAATGACAATGTTTATTAACAGTTATATTGGGACATTTTGTCAGCACAGCTAGACACAGTTATTACTTGCTAAAAATGTGACAACTCATAGATATTCAGCAGAATGGACTTAGGGGGAAAAAATCAGAACACTGGGAACGATGGGCATTTTTAATCTCTCCTGGTGAAATAGTCATTTCTAAGATGATACAAATGGATAAACAAATAAACCAAAAAACCTGAGAAATGGACCACAAGATCATGTTCCATGTGGTAATTATGTACCTTTCCTCCATCGGCACCTTATTTATTCAGAACCAGGGAATATTAGAAATTGCTCTCATTCCAGCTTGAGTACCATTAATGTCACCAATGATATCAGAACAAAAAATAAGCAGCTTAAGAAATAATTGTGTGTAGCCACCGCACTTCCCCCAAACATAGTCACCTTCCTCCTTTAGAAAAGGATCTCTTTAATAGGGAAAGAAAAACCGTGTTGCAAAAGACTTGCTTTATGAGGAGATAATTTAGCTTATGTTTTTGTTACCGCATCTGAATTGAAACCACATTTTTTGGTCCCAGAGTGGTTCATCCAGGCCATGCAGAACAACTTACCTCTGAAATCATTTCTGTGTAAAATGGTTAACTAGAGACAGAACACAGATATCTCAAAGCCCTTCTTGTGATGGCTCCTTCAACATTCTGCGCAAGATTAACTCAACAGTTATATAAGAAAGGCTGCTATTCGGACTCACTGAGAGCTCTGTAGATCTCTACTATATATTCTGTATACTACAGTCCCAGGAATGGGCTCCATACTATAGCCCACTCCTGCTTCCTTCATCCTTGATGTTCATTTTCTTTCATTCTTCCCAAAACCCATATTGTCATCCCCATCTTACAGATGAGGAAAAAAAAATGAGGTCTAGGGAGTAATGTAACCTAACTGATCCATGAGAATTCAGAGAGGTTATCCAAATATAAGATCATTTATGTCGAATATAAGATCTAATTAACATTGCCATTTGAGGAGTAAGGTTGATGTGGGGTTGGAAGAAAAACTGTAGCCAATATCATCACATTTTTTTTTCTTGCTGGTCTACCGTGCCAGGACTCAGATGTCACAGTCAACCCTGTAAATCAGTTGTGAAAACATGACCATAAAAGGTGAGTGGTATTCTCAGTGGTTGGAGGATGTGAAAATTATGTTACGCACAGTTACTAACAGAGATTTCTGGCTATGAAATGTAAACCCTAGCTATATATACAGAACTTTAAATAAGACACAGACTCTTGACACGGTCGACAAAGACGAAGACCCACCCTGCCTTCCTCTTTATTTCCCACTATTGGGTATTTTTGCTATTATGTGCACCAGTCATTTTTAAGTCAACAAATAAACCCAAACGGGATACAAAAAAAGAGGTAACAAGTTACACAAAGAGCCTTTCAGGGGAGAGGAAACAAAAGAATGCTTTTGCCACCCTTCTTAAGACTACCAAAGACACACAAAACTTAAATAGTTTTATCGACAACTAAATTTTTGCCAAGATTCGCATGACAGGAGATGTTTGGAGAAACAGAAGAAAGGCAGATTTAAGAAGAAAGTTAAATACTACAATTTTTGTGCCAGAAATCTCCATGAAGTTCTCTATAAAGAGATCAATGACTAAGAGGCTGGATATACCAGGGCAAAGCATTTACAGAACTGCAGAATCATCACAAACCCTAGGCCAGTGCCTGCATTTTGTAGCTGAAGCCCAGAGAGCAAAGAGAGAGTTGGCCCAAATCACAGACTTCCCATAAACAGTTACGGGCTGCCTCAGATGTGGCTGATATTGTTCACGGCACCAAGGATGCGAATATGAATAATGGATAGAGCTTAAACTCAAAAGTAAAACTCAAATCACCTAGCTCCCACCGCAGTGTTCTCTCCATGGAGGCAAAGTAGGGGTATATATAGAAGATAATCCAGCCATGCCCTGCAGCAACAGGAGGATTAAATGGCCTCTCCGGGCTGAAAAACCTAGATACATTATTTACCAAACAGCAGAGCCATAGATTCTGTGAGCCTGTGATCTTTAATATAGAGATCAAATTAATACATTAATACATAAATGCTTTCACTGACACCTCCCATATGGCATTTCAAGATTGTTTCTCTGCTTTTTATTTTCTATAGGGTTCCGTAAGAGGAAAAAGGGGCAGCACAGGGAGCTTGTTTTGAAAATCCAAATCTTATCTAGGTCAATTATGGGTTGTTGGAAGGTAGAGAGGTAATAACTGGATACAAATGAAAGAGGAAACTCTTTTCCTGGAGGCAAAAGAGAAGGCTCAGCTTCGTTCTCACTGGCACAGGAATTAGTAGCAACATCAAGGTCAGCATCAGAAATCATTCACGGAATATCCACTGTGCAAGGACTTCGCCAGAGGCTGGGAGGAAAGGGATGATGAAGAAGAGACCGTGATTTCTCCCCTTCGTCCTGTAAAGTTATGAGGCTCTGGTGGGAGATTGGCAAACCAGCTGAGATGACTAAGTAGATGATATGAATGATTTATCACCGCCCTTAGATGGGGACAGCTGCTTTTTGAAATTTTGTTTTCTTCTCTTTCGGTGTGAGCAAGAGTCACGACTGAACTCAAAAGAGGTGATTCCAGAGGTTTGGGCAAACGAAGACGTATGTCTTGGTGGTCATATGCTCTGGAGACAAGTCGATCTATTTCAGATGCCCACTTGGCCACTTCCTCTCTGATTTGGGGAGAGCTGCTTATCCCTCCAAACAGTTTTTTCAGTAGTAAAATGTGGTTTAAAACACCTGCTTCCAAGGTGACTTAAAGAAAAGGTGACAGTTTGGGGGC
>ML093329.1:0-13928 GCA_003697995.1 Taxidea taxus jeffersonii | reverse complement strand
CCTGGGTGGCTCAGTGGGTTAAAGCCTCTGCCTTCGGCTCAGGTCATGATCTCAGGTCCTGGGATCGAGCCCCATATCGGGCTCTCTGCTCAGCATTGAGCCTGCTCCCTCTTCTCTCTGCCTGTCTCTCTGCCTACTTGTGATCTCTCTCTGTCAAATAAATAAATAAAATCTTAAAAAAAAAAAAAAAGAAAGAAAAGGTGACAGTTTGTAAAGCACAGAACAGTTTGCCATGCACAATATACCCTCAGCAAATGCAGCCCCCTCTGCCTACCTTCACCTCCATACTGTCCCATACAAGCCCACCAGGCACAAAGGAAAAACATGAGAAAAATCGTCTCTGTATTTTAAGACCAGGAGAAAAGTGATCACCGAAACTTTGCGGGAATTCCCAAATTTGTGAAATGAGATCCTCATCCAGTGTGTCGTCTGCTTCCTCCTCTGGAGATCCTGCCCATAATCAGCCAATGTGTATGTATCTACTTAAAAGGATATTCAGCTCTTGCTCCATATCTAATTCCCTTAAAAATCCTAAATGTTGGCCAGGGCACTCTATTCCTCCTGGCCTAGGACTCGTGCCTGTGCTGTGGGATCAATGATTTAGGCAGCTATGAAAGCAAATAAAGTCTGTGCCCCCGAGTACCTCAGGGCCTAAACAAGAAGGCTAACTGAACAAAAATCAGGCAACTAGCCTGAAAGAAATTTAAGTATACTTGGCCTCTCCTTTATGCCAATGTTCATCCTGGTTTCCATGGGAAAGAACTTCGAATACTGTTTGCTTGGAGGCAAATTCTCATCCTCTTTTACGTCTATTAATACATGTCTGAAGAGCAAAATGAAATATAGTTTTGAGCAATTCACTCTCTGATCATTTTGATTGGTGTCCACAGCCGATATGGATAGGTCAGACACCCCATCTCAAAAAAAAACCACAAGGATTTCTTCAAGAGCCCGCTGCTACATGAATGACTGGACAAGAGCCTTTTTAGGAACTGTGTTTCAGAACTAAAGGGAAATGAATAAGGAAGTGCTAGGTAGCAGAGGGTAATGGAGAGGAGAAAAGAAAGAAGGAAAGAGAAAAGGGTCAACTTTCCATCGTGGCAAAGACGAGTCATAATGCAGTAAGTGATTTCAGAGTCAGTGAGGCTGACCCCAAGCACTCATTTCCCAAAAGACTGATGACAAGTCCTTTTGAGTTGGGAAAGCCTGCTCTGAGGGACAGGAGTGGGAAGAGTGAGGGTCTGAAAACATGGCCTGATCCTTGGCAGTTTTGAATAAATTACAGACCCTCTTGGATGCAGACCAAAGATAGTCCTACTCACGTTCCCACCCACGCCAGCCAGTGGTTTTAACTGGGAATCACCCCATCGATATGCCAGTACAATGCCAATATTTAATTCACTTCAAACTCAAGTCCTACTCTTCACTACCCAACCATAAATTTATTCCGAAGAAGAGTTTCTTGGACAAAATATATTTCCTATTTTTTGTCCATTTTTGTTTTCACATTATAAATGTACATTACATTATAAAATAAAATCTGGGCAGTGCCTAAAAATTAAAAAAAAAATTGTAATCCCGAGTCTAAAACAATCACTATTGATTTTCAGTTAGGGACTTAGCAAGCAGAGAGAGTCGATTATCATATGGTTTCCCTTATTTGTGGAGCATAAGAAATAACACAGAGGACATGGGGAGATGGAGAGGAGAAGGGAGTTGAGGGAATCTGGAGGGAGAGACAAACTATGAGAGACTATGGACTCTGAAAAACAATCTGAGTGTTTTGAAGGGGCAGGGAGTGGGAGGTTGGGCCAGCCTGGTGGTGGGTATTTTGGAGGGCACGTATTGCATGGAGCACTGAGTGTGGTGCATAAAAAATGAATTCTAGTACACTGAAAAGTAATTTAAAAATTAAAAAAAATTAGATTAAATAAATGATTGGATGGATGGATGGAGCAAGTAAGAGTTAGATACAGATTGACCAAACTTCTTTTCTTTCTTTCCATTCTTTTGTTTTGTGCATATCATAAACAAAATGTAAGTTTTTAAAAACTCTTTCTTGATTAGCTACACATTAAAAAGGTAAATGAAGTTCTTCCCTCCAGCAAGTATTCCAATAAATTCATCTTTGTTGTTTTAGTTATAACAACAAATTTGGTTGATGGTATTATTGATGTGTGAAAATTTAACTTGAATTCTGAAATTACGCAACACTATCCTTCCAGTTTGTTCATATACACCCGTAGATACATTTCAATGTGCAAATATGAGCATTTGCCCATCTCTCTATATGAGGACCACAATAAATGGCATGCATTCACATTGTGTCCACACGATGCAGGCATATAATTCATTCAAACACAGAAGCTGTTCCCATATATCTCACTATACATAAACCAGTCTTAATTAAAGATTAAGACCTGAAGCATCAGAGATGGTTGCCTTACTGACCATTCCTCTCAATCCTTATCCCCATTTCTTTTTTTTTTTTAAAGATTTTATTTATTTATCTGATAGACAGAGATCACACAAGTAGGCAGAGAGGCAGGCAGAGAGGGGAGGGGAGAAGCAGGCTCCCCGAGGGGCAGAGAGCCCGATGCGGGACTCGATCCCAGGTTGCTGGGATCATGACCCGAGCCGAAGGCAGCAGCTTAACCCACTGAGCCACCCAGGCGTCCCCTTATCCCCATTTCTAACCTGGCTGTAACTAAGAGGGAGCACATAAAATGCTTCCTTCTCTTTGATAGAAGCCAGAGCAGGAAGAGTGTGTGAATATCTAAGCATAAAACGGTGCACAGAGACAGAGAGCAGCTAGAGAAGAAAACCAACAGAAGAAAACTAGCCAACGCACAGCAAGACAACATCTCAGCTAATAATAATGTAAATTGCAGAGGGGGTAGATTAGAAATATGTCACGGCTTAACATCTTTTTTTCCACTACTTGCTGGTGATCATGTTATCTGTTAAATGTGGTGCTTCTCATAGAGCTTGAAAAGTAAGAAGCCACTTGAAATCACCATCAGACCATGCTTTGCAGATTAAAAACACAACAAAACTGAGTTTCAAATGGATGACATGATACCTCTATCAACACCTGGCTTATTAGTGGCAGAGTTAAATCTCAAAATTCAAGATCTGTGAATCCTAAATTCTGGTTCTTACCTCTGTATCACACTGTCAACTCACAATTTTCTGTAGATCTGTGGCTGAATTGACTTCTATTTTCCAATCAGCTATGGTAGCTAGAGTCCCCCTTCCAGAACCACTGAATCTAAAGACAAATGAGGAGTACCTGGCTGGCTCAGTCAGTAAAGCATGTGACTCTTGATCTTGGGGTTGTGAGCTCAAACCCCATGTTAGGTGTAGAGCTTATTTTGAAATAAATAAATAAATAAACAAACAAATGAATAAATAAAATACCTTTTAAGAAAATAAAGAATGAGATGAAATGAGATGAAGCACTTTAGACTCAAATTGTTTCGGGGAGCGAAAATAAACTTTTAGCCTCTCAACCATTCTATATACATCTAACCATTACATGATGCTGGTTTTGTTCTTGACTTTTAATGTTGTTTACCTCATTATATCCTTAATACAACTCCATGAGTTAGACATCATTACCCTTTTCTTAAAAATAAAGCTGACAGTTGTCTTTCTCCAGTTGACTTATTTCACTAAGCATAATACGCTCTAGTTCCATCCATGTCGTCGCAAATGGTAAGATTTCATTTCTTTTGATGGTTACATCATATGTTTAAATAAAGCTTAAATAAAGTAAAAAAAAAAAAAGAAAAGAAAGATGCAAGTAGGAGATTCCATTTTGATAGAATAAACAATAATAAGGAAAAATAAAAAAAAATAAATAAAGCTGACACTCAGGGGCGCCTGGGTGGCTCAGTAGGTTAAGGCCTCTGCCTTCGGCTCAGGTCAGGCTCTCTGCTCATCAGGGAGCCTGTTTCCTCCTCTCTCTCTCTGCCTGCCTCTCTATGTACATGTGATCTCTGTCTGTCAAATAAATTTTTTTTTTAAATCTTAAAAAAAATAAATAGATAAAGCTGACTCTCAGCATGTTTAAAACGACTTGACCAAGGTCCTAGCAAACCAATGAGGTATTGAAAGGATAATTAAACCAATTAAGTGTTGAGAGGATAATCACCAGTCTTCCCTCTTAAAATGCACAAAAATGATTTCTATCACTATTTCTAGCATCATTCACAAATTTCTTCACTCAAATAACATGTATATTCAAATATTGATCACTAATAACCATTTTATAAGAAATAATGAATTATGTATTTCTAAGTCAGCTTTAAAGTGTAGAAAGTTATTTATTAATGTGAAGTTGGACATGTGTACAAAAATCTGCTAAGAGTTCACTGAGTGGAACTTAAAGTTTTCAATAGATCTGAACAAACCTACTTTCCAGAATCCCATGTGCCTGCCAAAATGGACCAAGGTTTGGTCATTTCTTGATTTTCCCACTCACTAACTGTTCCACCAGGAGTGCCTTCCTGCCCATCTTGACATGATGCCCACTGAGACCTCAAAACCCATGTCCACAAAGCTTTCCTTGAGCCTCTGACTCATCATTACCTCTCCCTTCTCTGTACTCCAAGAACACATCATATTTTCCATACATTCAGCACTTGCAATTGACCAAACTTCGAGGTCAACTCTTTTGCAACCCCACATTTGTAAGACTGACCGCTTCCTTGAATTTGTATAAATTTAGTTGTGGGTCCCAGCAGTGCTTTTTCATCTCAAGGGTCAAACAGTCAGAGGTCAGCAAAGCAACGTGTAAGTTCATACACACAAATTTAACAAATGCAAACACTGCCTAAGAGCAGGTTTGGAGGGATCTCAGTTCTTTGCTTACCAGCTGAGTAGTTTTGCAAGCAAAAAATTAGAGGCCATTCTAAGCGCAATGGCTTTGTGTGTCCAAGTTCAATGGTTATTTTGATGGCCATGATGCTGGAGAACTGACAAAAGAAGAGAAACTGACAGGGGCGCCTGGGTGGCTCAGTGGGTTAAAGCATCTGCCTTCGGCTCAGGTCATGATCCCAGAGTTCTGGGATCGAGCCCCGCATTGGGCTCTCTGCTCAGCAGGGAGCCTGCTTCCTCCTCTCTCTCTGCCTGCTTCTCTGCCTACTTGTGATCTCTGTCTGTCAAATAAATAAATAAAATCTTTAAAAAAAAAAAGAAGAGAAACTGACTGACAGTGTCGTGGCTTTATCACAAAACAAAGAAAGAATAATTGAGAGAAGCACGAGACTATTCTACCTCAATCTTTCATAGGATTCCAGTTAATCTGAGAGGCATCCAGGGGCCATAGATAAAGAGACCCTTTCTTGACTTCAGTAGTTACCAGTGAGAGAAAAATATGTCAAAGTATTCAGTAAACTGTAACATGCACAAAACATACATGTTTTTATCATCATCCTCACCACCACATGGTCATTATTATTATAGTAGATACTGTAGCACCAGTTGTATAAAACATATTAGCTAATATTCAATTAAAGTGGCATTATATTAAGCCTTTCACTTTCTCTAGAAAATAAAAACATGAATGTATAAGAAGTTCTTCTCTGATCAACTAAAGACACTTGCCACTCTCTTTCTTCAAACTTCTCAATTTTCCTTGAATACAGGAAGACACCGACAGGGTCTACAACTTCCTTTCCCAGAGAAAATCTTTCCTTTTCACAGTTTCTTCTTCAATCTTAGGCCTTAGAAAAGATTAACTCATTCTCAACATCCAGAATCCCACATGTCTCTCAACAAAGATGTTCTTCTCCCCTCCCAAAGAAGTTTGAGTAAGTCCTAGCCTGAAAATATAAAGCAAGAAATAGATTGATATTTCATGGAGCCTACAGCTTCTACAGTTGGGGGGGGGGGGGGGAGCCTTTAAAAAAAACACACACACACAAAACTAGCTTAGTTTTGCGTGTTTTACAAAATCACATGACCATGTGACACATTTTTGGGGTCCTTTGCAGGAATTTGAAAGGAGTCCTTATCAGTGAAGGTGCTGAAGTCTGCTTCATTGTAAACCACTTCTGCTCACGAACCTCTAGTCAAACCAGAGAGGCCCTAAATGCAATGAACAACAGAAAGACACTCTCTTTCTACATCTACCCTTCCTGCCATCAAAGGTGTCAACATCCCTCAACAGCAGCAGTGACAACCCATTCTACCATAAGTAGCAGGAACAGAAAGTCAGCCAATACTCCTGACTATAAACTCCTTAGAGTCTTCCATGGGGAGGGATGGCATTTCTTCCCCAATGCTGCTGAAATCAAGCCTTGAGGTAGCCACTTCCTCGGCCTATAAATAAAGCTTATCCTATAAACTATAACAGTGGAGACATGCACATCATAGATAGTTCACAGAACCTCATGATAAACATGAAAAACCATTTTGCTTTGTTTTCTAACCTTAAGGAAGTATGTTGGAACCTGGAACACACCCTAGGTAGCAATCTCATGAGTGTGGGGATATCCTCATGAAACCACTACCATGAGTGTGACACCTCCCTGTGCATGTTGCTGATACTTTTTAGGCCACAAAAGGAATGCACTGAAATGATTTGGGAAGTTCCATTTTAAATACTTTTCTGCAATAAACATTATTACTTTTATAATAATGGAAACAGTTCCAGTATTGAGAAGTATCCGCAAAAAAGCTTGGGTATTTCTATGAGAATTTGCAAACAACCTTGTGAGTCAATGCAACGTTTTTAGCCAGCATGTGAAGTCTTGTTGTACCTAAAGGATGGCCCACTAGCACGTCTTGAACTTGAAAAAAATATTATCAGAATAATAGTAATAGCCCCATGAAAATGTCGTGCATGTAATTAACTTTGTAAATCTTGCCTAGGAAATATTTGCACCACAGAGACTTGGAAAGAAATATTGTGAAAAACGAGACTTGCACCAGACTCAGGTCAGATATAATGCTCTTGGAAACTGACGTGGAGGGGTGCCTGGGTGGCTCAGTTGTTAAGCATCTGCCTTCAGCTCAGGTCATGGTCTTGGGGTCCTGGGATCAGGCCTGGCATTGGGCTCCCGGCTTGGCTGGAAGCCTGCTTCTGCCTCTCCCACTCCCCCTGCTTGTGTTCTCTGTCTCTGTGTCTCTGTCAAATAAATAAATAAAATCTTAAAAAAGAGAGAGAAAAAAAAATTGAAGTGGAAGAAATGGGACAATCACAAAGTTAGAAGGAAAAATAATGCTTTTCATTCAATTGTTTGGCTATTTCAGGTGCAAGGGTGTTAGAGCTTCATTTACCCAAATATTACCTTGCATTTCTTACATCTTTACTTGCATCTGAGGATGTGGCTTTATTCTCATCTGAGATCTCTTAAATTCTGAATATGATACAGGATCTCACATAGCTTTCACCCAAATGATTCACTTGGGACTAGATTTCTTTACATTTCTTCCCACTTGTAAATAGATCAAATGCTTATTTCTGTTTATTTCACACTCCTAACATATCATGTAAGAACGATTTCCTAAACATGAAACTTGGAGCCGACTTTGCTAAGACTCCACAAAAGTGAAAATGCATGTTTCCCTTTATGGAACACCAACCCCATCACTCCGACTGTTTTCTAGAAATGTTCCATTTGGCGAGCCCATTTGGGGTGAGCGAGGAAGACTGTTGACATCCCATCACACACTTTGCTGCCTAACCAGAAGCTGCCCACAGAAAGAG
Organism: Taxidea taxus jeffersonii; assembly: GCA_003697995.1. NCBI lineage: Eukaryota > Metazoa > Chordata > Mammalia > Carnivora > Mustelidae > Taxidea > Taxidea taxus. The sequence goes on along the minus strand of ML093329.1, from coordinate 6,211 downwards.
CTTGAATGATGGGCACCACCACAAACACAGATGTGGTGCTAAGGAATAAAATAATTTCTTCCATATTGAAGATGAGAAGGTCTCTACCAGGAATCAGCCAAACACAAACCACTGCCTGTATTAACATGTCCTATAATCTAAGGATGGTTTTTACATTTTTAAATGGTTGGGGAGAAATCGAAAGAAGAATAATATCAGCACATGAACACTAATTAAATCTTGGTGTCCATAAATAGAGCTTATTAGAACATAGCCACACCCATTCATTTATGTATTTTTATGATCACATGCTATAAATATGAGACCAAAGGTCTTCAAAACCAAAAATACTCACTCATATATCCTTTTACGGAAAAAAAAAAAATTACCTGGCCTAGCCAATAACCAACATTGTATGGGTACTCACTCTGCACCAGGTACCATGTCAGGCATCTTGACTTGCTTTCATTCATCTCCTCCTCCAATTAACACTATTATCATCCCTTACTTTACAGATGAAAAACCGAGGAACAGACACAGTGACATAGCTAGTATGGAGTGGAGGCAGATTTGACATAATGTATGTAGACACTCATGTTCATAAATTCTGTGCCAGATGTCATCTCCACATTCCTCATCATGACTAAAGCCCATCATCACTACCACCATCCAAGCGCGGGCAAAATGTAGAGCTCAGAACTCGCACACTTCCATAGCATGACCCAAGCCCCAGTCCTTCTGCAGTGTGGATGGAAGGATGCCCTGCCCATTCTCCGGCTGCTGTCATTTGCCCACGTCCTGGCATGAATGAAGCCAGACTTAGGGGGGACTTTTCCCCATGAGAGCCCCGGTCTCTATGCTGTTGTTCACTTTATTGAGTGGGTGCCAAATGTAATCCATGGATTAATTACACCCAAGGAACATGCCATTGCTCAGTTCACAAGAAGATAGAAAATAAGGAAACTCTTTTAACTGGACAACGGTTTCCCAGATGATCTAAAGTCTTGCTGCTATGGTTACTTTAGTTTAATGTTGAACCTTGCTTTGACTTCAGATTCTCGGATTATCTTGGATCTCCACACAATTGCCATGAACAGAGGACTCTGCCATGAACGACTCACTGGCTACACCCACAGAAATGCTAGAACCATAGCTGTCAACTCTCTCCCTAATCCTCAGTTCTGGTGCCCCATACACCACTCCCATCCTCTCTATCTACATAGCCATAACCATGGCAGCAAATTTACCTATCTGGTAAACAAGGAAGCAAGAGGCAGCACAAAATAAAGGAGTGGTATTCTATTCCCAGGTTTCTAGTCTCAACCCAGACGGTCTGTTGGGCAAGTTGCCTAAACTGCATTGCTCTCATTTTCTCTATTTATAAAGAAGTAATAGCAGGGGCGCCTGGGTGGCTCAGTGGGTTAAGGCCTCTGCCTTCGGCTCAGGTCATGATCTCAGAGTTCTGGGGTCTAGCCCCACATCAGGCTCTCTGCTCAGCAGGGAGCCTGCTTCCCCCTCTCTCTCTGCCTGCCTCTCTGCCTACTTGTGATCTCTGTCTGTCAAATAAATAAACAAAATCTTAAAAAAAAAAAAGAAGTAATAACAATCCACAGATCATCATGAGGAACAAATTTATAGGGCTATGAACAAACTCTGAAAAATGGAGAATACTATAGAAATCTAAAATAAAGGTAAGCTACAGTGTTGAAGTATCAAATGTATATCCTAGTTTGAAAGTATTATGCTAAATTCCTCAAGCACTGAAGACATTTTGGGGTTTTGATGCAGGGATCCAACACTTCATGCTAATGAAGACCCTGACTGTCTCTAGGAGTCAACCTAGATGATGCACCATCAGAAATAACAGTAGGATAAGTTGTCAAAGATATAACCAGAGTCTACATAACAGGACATAACCTACACCATACATATGTTTAGACATATGCTTTTTCTTTTCCAGGGTGGAAAAAAAAAAAAAAGAAGCCAAAGTTTTTTAAAAACCTCATCACAGGGGCACCTGGGTGGCTCAGTGGGTTAAAGCCACTGCCTTTGGCTTAGGTCATGATCCCAGGGTCATGGGATCGAGCCCCGCATTGGGCTCTCTGCTCTGCAGACAGCCTGCTTCCTCCTCTTTCTCTCTGCCTCTCTGCCTACTTATGATCTCTGTCTATCAAATGAATAAATAAAATCTTAAAAAAAAAAAAAAACACCTCATCACAAAATTTTCCTCTTATTCTACCTTCAGTTATTGAGGAAATGCTAATTAGTGCCCACTCTATGTCCAAGTCTGTGCAAAGCAATATATGCAAAAAGGGGAGCAGAACGGAGCTCACACCCTTGCAAAGATTACATTTTTAAATTCTGACATCCAATCTCCAGGAAATGTCAATTGCCAATGTGTGTTGTGTTTTTTTTAAATGGAGAGTTTCACTTCAAGTTTTCAGTCAGACATGTTAGATGGTTAACCAGATAATAGTTGGACTTCTAATCCCATTTTCTGTTCAGTGGATATGTTATTTGCCAGGGAGAGGGGCAGGGGTGGGGGAAAGGTAGCTGTCTCAGACTTGTCTCACCTTACATTTACATTGGTTTTGTTGGACTGAAATAAGCGTGTCTGTTCTGACATGCTTCCTCCTGCAATAAGTACCATCAGTTATACCCTGAAGGTCTGGAATTCAAGGTCTCTTAGATGTCCAGAAAGACCTTTGGAAATCTGATTTTCTCAAAGTCTCTGAATATTATTTTATCACAAAGGCATCTCAGAGATCCTTCTCTGGATCTGCCCCTAAAGTGATGGAGACATCAATGCCATGATTACTTCGGATGTAAGAGAGTACTCAAAGATCTCTTCCAGACTTTATTTCCATATCATTTTCCTATCACTCTATAGCATAAGCATATCAAACATCTCAGTTGATATCAACACACATTTATCACAGAATCCCAAATATTCTATTCTTAGTTCGGTTGAGCACAGTGCAACATTATTAGAAATAGAGATTTTGGGGGTGCCTGGGTAGCTCAGTGGGTTGGGGCCTCTGCCTTCAGCTCAGGTCATGGTCCTAGGGTCCTGGGATCGAGCCCCACATCGGGCTCTCTGCTCGGCGGGAAGCCTGCCTCCCCCTCTCTGCCTGCTTGTGATCTCTCTCTCTGTCGAATAAATAGATAAAATCTTAAAAAAAAAAAAAAAAGAAATAGAGATTTTGTTTGGTTCAATAGCCAGACTCATTGACAGATTTCATTGGAGAAGGAGGGAGTGTATAGTCTTCAAAAACATGAGTCACAGGATCCGATTTTTTTTTAAAGATTTTATTTATTTATTATTTTAGAGAGAGAATGAGAGAGAGAGACAGCACGAGAGAGGGTGAGGGTCAGAGGGAGAAACAGACTCCCTGCAGAGCAGGGAGCCTGATGTGGGACTCGATCCCAGGACTCTGGGATCATGACCCGAGCCGAAGGCAGTCGCTTAACCAACTGAGCCACCCAGGTGCCCCACGGGATCTGATTTTAATACTGAGAGTGAGTAAGGTACTCCTACTCTCGAGGCATCTGGTAGAAAATCTAAATATAATCAAGGTCTTGAGGAGATGGGTGAAGGGACATCAGGAGCTCCTCGCTGGAGAGTTGTCATTAGGTGACAAAGCCTTAGCATCACTGTTAAATGGGAATATTGTCCCAATCATCTACCAACATCCACATCAGAATTACCTGAGGGTTTTTTTTTTAAGATTTTATTTTTTTTTTTTTTGACAGAGAGAGAGATCTCAAGAGGCAGGTGAGGGGGTGGGGAGCAGGCTCCTCGATGAGCAGAGACAGGGCTCGATCCAGGACCCTGAGATCATGACCTGAGCTGAAGGCAGAGGCTTAACCCACTGAGCCACCCAGGTGCCCCAGAATACCAGAGGTTTTGCAGGAAATGATGATTTCTTTTTTTTTTTAAGATTTTTATTTATTTATATGACAGACAGAGATCACAAGTAGGCAGAGAAGCAGGCAGAGAGAGAGGAGGAAGCAGGCTCCCTGCTGAGCAGAGAGCCTGATGTGGGGCTTGATCCCAGAACCCTGGGATCATGACCTGAGCCGAAGGCAGAGGCCTTAACCCACTGAGCCACCCAGGCGCCCCTAGGAAATGATGATTTCTAAGTTGCACCCCAGAGCTGCAAAATCAAAAGCACCTGAAATTGATCCCAGCAATACGCCTTTAAGCAAGGAGCCCAGAAATTAGTTGTAATAGTAAGGACACCTGTCTGGCATTCACCATGTCGGTCAACGACATTCAGAGCATTTTATATATACTAACTCTGGTTTTCTTATGTGTGACTGGTAGATTCCAAGAAGCTGGTGAGCCATGGGGCTGGATTTTGGAGTAACACACAGAGGGGCAAATCCTGGATCTGTCATATCATTTTTCTCACAGCATGGCCTTCGACAGGTTATTGAACCTCCTCTGAGCCCAGCTAATTCGTCCTCCTTCTGGGATTGGGAGTCCCAGAAGGAATTGGGAGTATCCCAGAACCAATCACATTCCAAGGGGGCAAACCAGCTTGGCAGGCAGGCAGATGCATCCTCCTAAGTGTTTTCAGGGTTTCCATGAAGGACTTTTTCTGCTCACGGAAAACCATTCTTCCCTCCAACCAGCCCAAGGACTTTGCTCACCATCCTCTGGAAGATTCCTTGATCCTGCCAGACCTCCTCTTGGCTGCTAATGCCACCCCTCCCTCTCAGAGCCCCCTGCAGTCCCTCCTTGATCCCTAGGCTCACTGGAAGGAAGGCACTTCCTGATCCCTCCCGCTCCCCTCTCCACTCCCACTGAGACAATCCCCCAGGCACAAAGACCCCCTAACCTCCTCTGGGCTCAGCCTGGGAGACTCGGAAACTGCTCTTTGATTTCTCTACTGCAAGGAATTAACTGTTCTTTCCAAGTAGCCTGGAAGTCTCCATTTCTCAAAAATACAACATAAAATACGATATGTAACTGTGGCGTTTAAATGGGCAATCTTTTAAATTTCCTTCCCCTAAAAATCCGAAAGGGAATACACATACAGAACTTTTAATGGGATGCTACATAACTTGTTTTAGGGAAAGTAACCTGACTCCATCTCAGAAAGCAGTCATTGAATTGGATGGAGTGACTCTCCATTTTGAAATTTTACACTGTCCCCAGATGGACTCTCCCTCTGAAAGCACGCCTGCGGGCCCCCCAACACACCAGACTCTAAACTTCGGCTCACCCCGCATCATTGGAGTGGACCCTGTAGTTGTGAGATAGTTTTGTTTAATAAGGCAAGTTGGAGACAGTAAATATAACGAGTAATAGTTATAACATGCTGGATAATACGCTGGTAAAATCTGGAAAATATTCACAGAAGGGGCACACACAAGAGGAACAGGCCTCAGGCTATTTTTTGGTGAGGAAAACAGTACAAAGGGGGGGGCGTCCACAAAGATACGCAGTTTAAACTGTCTACACTTACTTAAATGTCTCCCAACAGGGATGCAATAAATATTTGTTCAGTAAATTGCTCAGCATGTTTCCACCTTCAGGATTTCTCATTCTTCACCCTCTTCGTCCAACTCTTGGAGTTTGCACATCATGGTAATTCAAGATGGATTTCATTTTCCGTAGCTTTTAACTCATGCAGCCAAACTTAAAGGGCCCATTACTAATACTCTTTCATGTTTTAAGCATTAGTACAAGCCCAGAACAACTCTTTCGCTGCCCATCCCCCGGCCACCAGAAAAATGAAAACCTGCATAGCTTGTGTATTTTTAAATCATTATTTGAGACTTTATCACACTAATAATGGAGACGCCTGCTCTCAAAGCTCTCCCCTGAGAAACTGCCTGTTTTCCAGACATTGTTCCAAAAATCATCCTTCATTTTGGGGTCGAAAAACCTCATCAAATAAACTACCTGCCTGGATTCCTCAGTCAAGGCCTAGAGGCATGCATGCTGCAGGCCACAGATGCAGAAATCCCCTGGCTGTATTTTCCCAAGAAATAATGGGGAGTCGTGGTGACTCCGGGGCCCTTCACCTCTGAGCGTCCCACAAAGTCAGGGCGACTGGGGCTGGAAGGCTCCAGGCCCCTTCGTGGCCGCGGGCGCCGCCTGCTGCTGAGGGCCTGGGCCGGACTGCTCTGAGCGTTCCCACCCCAGCCGGCTATGGGAACCCAGGCGGGGGACAGAGGAGCTTTGTCACGGACCCGACCGGACCGCAGACCCTTGGGGGGG